>JAABKJ010006110.1:0-22294 GCA_011634705.1 Andricus grossulariae | reverse complement strand
ATTGTACCTTTTGGCGGAGTGAAATTAAATGAAAATGATGTTCCGGGTACAAAATTGGGCAAGTGTGAAATAGAAAACCGTAGTTTTGCTCAATTGAGATGGTGGTAAAGTTGTCGGAAGCAACCTAATAGTGGTAAAAAAAGCTGCACTTGTAGACAGGTTTGCACGTTAAGTTTCTCATATTATTAAATTGTAATTATATTATTGTGATTGCAATAAATACTAAAGGTAAAAGACAGGATTTGAGTTTTGTTATTACTTTCAAATAAAATTGGTGGTGTTTTTTAAAGAAAATGGTAAGAAATAGTTCTGGTATAGTATGGTGTTACAAAGCCGAATTTTTCGGAAAGTGCCAAATCTG
Source organism: Andricus grossulariae (assembly GCA_011634705.1). NCBI lineage: Eukaryota > Metazoa > Arthropoda > Insecta > Hymenoptera > Cynipidae > Andricus > Andricus grossulariae. The sequence goes on along the minus strand of JAABKJ010006110.1, from coordinate 21,933 downwards.
TTACAAAAGAATATATAATTTGGAAGCATATTCTTACATTTTTGAATTTCAGTCAAAAATTTGATTCAAATTAAATTAGAAAATTGATAATATGCAAAAATATTGCAAATAAATAAAGTTCATAATACATAGAAAACGTATTACAAACAAAAGTGCACATTTCGTGCTTGCATGCAACATTATTATTGTTACTGTAATTTATTATAATAAGTTATCATACTATAAGTTAATATATATTTAACAATATAATTTCAGAGTAAAGAAATGCATAGACAAAGGAAGGGACATCAATCCACGAATTGATGAAGGATCATGGTTATATAAGTTTAAAGCAGGCGAAATTAAGAGGTTTTACATTTCAAGCAATTATTACCCTGCTTAAAGTTCCGGATAGAACCCGGATAGACTCGGGACTGTATCCGGGCCTATACGGGGTGAACTGCGGGCTTTGTCCCGGTTTTTAAATGGGACTGTATCCGAAGCTTATGCGGTTCTCTAAGAGATATCTACCCGGGCTTATCCGGGACCTATACGAGGCATTAAAAATATCTATCCGGGTTTTATCCGGCCCAAGCCAGGATCTATTCGGAACACAATTTTGTTATTCGTGTCTATCTGGGACAGATATTAGGAACTAAAAACGTCTATCCAGGGTTTATCCGTTCCTAGACGTGATTTATTCGTCACAGAATCTCGTTATCCGGGCCTATCCGGGACCTATACGGGGTGCTTGGAAATTCTATCCGGGTCTTATCCGGTCCTATCTGGGATCTATCCGGCATACAATTTCGTATCCGGGTCTATCCCGGACCTATACGGGGTGATTGAAAATTCTATCCGGGCCTTATCCGGTTCTAGCCGGGATCTAAGCGGCATGCAATTTCGTATCCGGGCCTATCCGGGACCTGTACGGGGCGCTTGGAAACATTTATCCCGGTCCTATCCGGTCCTAACCGCGATCTATTCGGTGCAGCAGTTCGAAACAGATGATGTAATATAATGATAAATTTACAACAACAAAATTTTCTTATATATTCATCACTGCACTCAATTTATTTTGGAAATTATACAATTACTCACACGGTCACTTTCGAACATAATCTCACGCTCGAACGCTTTGAAAAATCGCACCCGCTGGGGATTCAAACCCTACCTAAACTACCTAAACCTGAGTCTTAACCAAAATATATCTGTCGCACGGCCTAGTCAATTGAGTCATCGAATCGCTTGAATCTTGTCGACAAAATCTCAACCAAGCTGTTTCACCAGGGCTAACTGAGGAATATATTTTATTTTTATTTTTGTTGTTTTACACAATTGATGAATGGGTGGATTTAAAAAGGCATAATTTGATTATTTAAATTTAAATTTTTTGACAATTTAAATTCTAATATTAAAATGTTCAATTAAATTATTAAATTAATTTGTGATTTCTGATCAAATTGTGAGGCTCCAAAATGTAAAGGAAAGTAAAAACAAAAGCAGCTACTAAACTTAATTTGTTTGAAAATTCAAGTTTAAAAAATACTTCCAGATAAAAAACACTTGAACCTGAAATATTCTATCTTCAAAGTTGAATGTGAAGATTGCGGTGGTCCAAAAATGTATTGTAAATTTTTTTTACTCTAGTTAGCAAGACTGCCCCCCCCCTCCCTAACAATTTTCCAGTTCTGGAGAAAGAAAATCCGTATTTTTTTTTCTTTGAAATACTAACATTAAAATGTGCCACCGGGAACTTGAAAATCCCATATATTTTACATGGAAATGTTTTGAATTTACGAAAAATTGGACTGATACTTCAGCGTTTGATCGAAAGTGGCTGAACTTTTTCAGGAATTGAAGAGGAGTTCCTAGGAAATAAAACCATACCCATAGCTTTCAATTTAAACCCAACCTTCCCCCACCCACAACGCCCCAAACATGACCCCAACATTAAAAAGAAAACTACATTTTTACGTACTATTGTTAATTTTTAGTATTTTTTGCCTTCTTTTTTATAATGATAATTACTAATGGACAATTTGGATATCCACCATGACGTTTTAAACAATTTTTAATTGTTCAAATGTTGGTAATAGTTGGTCATTGTTTGGAGAAGTAAATTTAAAATAAACATGTGATTATTTAAACAAATAATTATTGTTTATTTTCAAAATTTCTTAAAATCGAGCCATAGATGTCCACTTTTTTTCTAGTTGGTATCCTATGATACTTATTGTAGAATACTTACATAACTTTCTTTCTTTTCTTCTAATGTTTAACAAAGGACCCCGCACCAACTTCAGGGTAAAAAAGGTCCCGGTGAAATTTTCAAAGTTTTTGATATTTTTTAGTTTATGCTCTCCTGGTAAAAAAATCTTTATGGCAAAAACTCAAATTTTAACAGTTTTCGCGCTACGACGATTTAAAAGTCAGATTTGGGTACATATTTTTACCTGTGGAGTGGAATATATCACAGACTTTTTTGCGTCCTTTGCATTGTTCTATTGTAAGCTTATGCAGAAAAAGAATTGCACGGACGAACAATGCGATGTAATCGCGTTGGAAGTAATAAGCGCCAAGCGTCCGGGTAATGCGCTAATCTTTTAGGCAACGCGTAAAGCTTTCGTATAATTCATATAATCAAGAGGCGTTTGGTTGTCTGAATCGGTGATAAAAATAGCTTATTCACAAACGCATGACAAATGCTACTTGCGATTGATAAATTGCATCCGAAGTTCGTCGCAAAGCGTTCAAGTTGAATGGCCAGACGAAAGAATCCATACCCAGCGTTGCAATTTGGCACTGATCAACCAGTTTATGTCAAGCACTCTGAAGCAACTTTTTCAGAATTCTCCTTTTGTGCCAACGCTTCCATCCTACCTTTAACGCTAAGCGTTTAATAAAAGTACTCAGGCAACAAAATAAACTCCCAGCGTTGCTTTTTGGCTTTGATTCGCCAATTTTAATCAAGAAGTTTAAAACACCTTATAAGAAGTACTTACCTCGTTCTTATGCTCCCACTTTGACTTCAACGCTAAGCGTTTAAGAAATCAATCAGACAACGAAATCAACTCCTAGCCTTGCTGTTTGGCTCTGATTAGCCAGTTCATATCCGCAATAATCATTTGATTACGGAAACAGAAACGCTGGGGGTTCATTTTGTGATCTACGTACATACTTACCTTTTATGTTTAGCGTTGAAGTTAAAGTCGCAGCGCTGGAATCAGATAAGCATTCCTTATAAAGTGTTTTAGACTACTTGACTTAAACTGGCGGATCAAAGCCAAACAGCAACGCTGGGAGTTTATTATGCTGTCCAAGTTCTTTTATTAAACGCTTAGCGTTGAAGGCAGGATGGGGGCGTTTGCACGAAAGGATAATTCTGTAAGAGGTACTTTAGAGTGCTTGACATAAAATGTTTGAGCAGTTCCCAATTGCAACGCTCGGTATCGATTCTTTCGTCTGAGCATTCAACTTAAGCGCTTTGCGACGAACTTAGGTTGCAACCTTCCAATCACAAGTAGCGTTTATCGTGCGTTTGTGAATTAGCTCTAGTCAGCTTTCTTTTATTCTACAGTTCGCTTATTCTACAGTTCACTTATTCTACATCCCCTATACACGCTTATTCTAATTTACGCAGTTTCGTAATCTCCCACCACGGTCCAAATAGTTATATCTCTCAAGTGTAGAATGAATTTTCTCAGCCAGATTCCATTCTTTTGTCGAATTACGACCTTTCAGTGTCACGAAATACAAGCATCTGCCCGAAATTTGAGGTTAGAGTACCACTAAGCTGCAATTTAGGATATTTTATTTTATTTCGTGACACTGAAAGGGTGTGAATCGACAAAAGAATGGGACATGACTGAGAAAATAGATTTTACACTTGAGAAATACTACTAGTCAGACCTTTATCACTTATCGTCGTTTTTTGATTCTATAATATTGATTTTTAGTTGGTGAATTGTCACACGCAAACAAAAATACTTAAAAAACAATAATGCATGAAAGCAGACTAACGGACCGCGACTTTTTTAACTACGCAATAAACCGAGACCGCCTCAAACGTCTTCACTTCATCATATTGCGAAATATACGCAACTGTCTACTCGCACACTCGGTCCTTCCGAGGCGAGTCGCAACCGCCTCTCGCCCTACGCGCTGAGAAACTGCGTGGGCCAGCAGTTCTAGTAATGTCGAGTGTATTTATTTGTATTATTATTGATTTCAAATCACCCGCGCTTTTCGGCTGAAAAAGTAGTGACAGGCGGAGTATCAATAAAAGAACGGGGTAGCCAATGAACGTCATGGATAAAAATAATCTTCTAACGCGATTAAATCGCATTGTTTGTCCGGTCAATTCTCTTTCTACATAAACTTGCACGAGAGCAATGCAAAGAGTGGAAAAAAATTCTGTGATATATTCCACCCCGCAGGTAAAAATATATACCAAAATCTGACTTTTAAATCGCCGTAGCGCAAAAACTGTTCATAATTTGAGTTTTTGAGTATTTGGTGCGGGGTCCTTTCTATCTTATTAGAATTTTTATTAAACAATAATCAATTGTTTAAACAAGGACATACTTTTTTTAGCAGAATTCAGCACTCCTCAAAATTATTCAATGTTATGTTTAATTCATAAAATACGATTTTAAACATATTTTTCGGGAAAAATAATAATTATTGTCAGAAATTTATTGAAAATTAGAAGAAAAGTATCAAAGTTATGTAAGTATTCAACAATAAGTAGCATAGGATACCAATTTGAGAAAAAAAGTAGATATCTCTGGTTCGATTTTTGAAATTTTGAAAATAAACAACAACTAATTGTTCAAATAATCACAAAATGTTTTCAAAAAAATGCGCGACTCCAAAGAATGATTAATTATTACATTTCATTCAAAAAATACGATTATTTTTCACACTTCTTGAAGAAAAAATAATTGTTTGAATAAGTTACATTTATTTAAACAATTAAAAATTGTTTAATAAGTCATAAGGAAAATTTAATTGTCCATTAGTATTTATTTATATTAAAAAGTTGGCGATTAAGAATATAGCCTAAATCTTTTACAGAGTCTACAAAGGGATGCTACGCCCATCGCCCATCGATATCGACCTGTACCTTTTCAAGTATGCTCTTAAGAATGGCAATGGGCCCGGAGAGATAAAGCTCAAAATTAGCGGTAGTTGCAATGTCGAAGTTTGTTACAATCAGACCGCTCACCATTGATCATTTGTATTCTTTCAGAACGATTACTAAGATTTAAACCATTTATCTGCTATATTAGAGAGGTGAAGCGTAGTCAATAGTAGATTCTTGTTCACTGTATCAAACGGCGTCGAAACGTCAGAAAGGACAACGAGCGTTATTTCCTTTCTATCAATCGCCAGCTTGAGATCCGAAGTTGCTTTACGTGAAGCCATAAGTGTACTATGCCGAACCGAAACCCGCATTTGATTGAGTTCATTAAATTTTTAGTTTCAGGGTGTGCCGTAAGTCGCTGATGGACAGGGCGCTCGAAAGGTTTAGACAAGACACACAGGATGGATATTGGACGGTGGTATTTAAGAGAGGTTGGGTTAGAAATTTCAGGGCTAATGATTGGTAAAGCATGACGAATCATTTTATTTGGGATGCCATCAGAACCTTGAGGATTTGATTTGACCTCGAGGAGTTTTTTTAATTATTGTAGATATGGCTTCTCATTTTATCAATGGTGACAATGATTACTTGCATTTTTGACGCCTTGGGGGACCATAAGGATCGTGCCCTACTTCAAAACATTTTAGAAAAATCTACATACATTAGGAAATTTTGTTGACCAAATTACATCAAATGAATAGGTGAGACTTTAAAAAATTAAAAAATTAAAATTGTTTTAGACTACTCTAATGCTCATTTTGCCTAACCTCAGGCCTAAAGGTAAAAATTGCATGCATGATTATCCTACCATTAGAATGGAACGCAATTGTTGGCCAAGCACAGTGGGCCGAGAGGCCCGAAGTCTGAGATAAAACTAAAAGCATCGCACAATAGGACTAAAAGTGCTTACCCCGAGGTTTTTAAGGTCACTGATTACGAATTTTTTGTCAAAAATTAAAAGGCGTGTTCAAAATGGCGGCGAAAATGGAGAAAAGTTGACGGAATAGGTGAAACGTGAATCGAACAGACGGGCTAAAATTGCTCACTCGGAGGTTTTCAGGGTCGCTGATTACGAATTTTCGATCAAAAACTTAAAATTCAAAATGAAGGATCTAAAATGAAATCGAAAATTTACAATAATTGACAGATTTGGCTAAAAATGCTTACTCGGCGGTTTTCGTGTTCGCTGATGGCTAATCTTTTGTCAAAAACAAAAAATTTTAAATGGTGGATTCAAAATAACGGCGAAAATTTAGAAAAGGTAATGAACTGGGCTAGAAGTGATTTCTTATTATTGTTATACACGCATTTGTTTCTGAGGCATGCCAGAGCATTTCTTTCACAAAGTATGTGATGAGCTGTCTCCTCACGAAAATCACACTTTCGACAACGAGGGTTGTCTCCAATCCTTATGTTTGTCAAATTTTTTCTCAGTTCGCAGCGGCCAATAAGCCTCCCTACTACAACATTAATCTGCCTTCTTTTCCTGTCCAAGAGTTCATTAGTCCTGTTAGTACATGGACAAGATATGAAATTCTTAGAATGCATCATTTTTTTGGTTCCTTTCCAATAACTCGCACACTCCTCCGAGGACCATTTACCAATGGCTCCTTTCACCAATGCGTACAAAATACCGCATTAGGGTTCCGGGCCAATTAGGGGCATAAGTACCCGTCTTAGCGAGTGCATTTGCTTTCTCAATACCTTGAACAACCTTATGAACGGAAACCCAGATTAGACTGACCCCGTTTTTACTGTCAACCTTAAGAAGATCTCGAAGGCAACTCCAGACTAGTCGTGAAGTAAGCTCTTTAGACCTAAGAGCCTTACGTGCTGCTTGACTATCAGAAAAAATGTAAATATGCTGGCCCTTCATATGTCCGCTTACAAATTTTCTGCAGGCAAGCTTTATTAGCTATTATTTCGCCCTGGAAAACTGTAGGGAATGTGCTCAGTGCTTTTATATCAGCCCTGGGCTTCTTGCCAAACGAGACCTCCTGGTATAAATAATTCTTTCATTCTCCCTTTATCATGACATTTCATCCTTTTAGAAAAAATGAGCTTGGAGGGTTTCATGAAGAATATTTTCCTCAACCTAACATCAGTCTGCATAGCGAGAGTATTATCCTCGCATAGCATGCGCTTACTGATATCATATAGGTCTGCTACCTCAACATCACTAAGGTTGCCCAATACTAGGAGTCTATAGACTTCCGCTGCCGCAATCTTCCTTACGAAAAGATACAACGGCGGGATATACAGAATGACCTCAAGAGCTGTTGTTAGTGTTGCTTCCATGGGACCAGTGATAGCCAAGCAGAAAACCCTTTGGAGGCTTTCCAATTGTTTTTTAGTACTGAATAATTCAGTTCTTGGTATCCAGATCGTGAATGCATATGCTATTGTGGGTCTGATTATCATTGTATATAACTAGTAAGTAACCCTGGGTTTTAAGCCCCAGGTTTTCCCTATTGCGCATCTACAGGCCCAAAAAGTCATCTTGGCTTTTTTTTACCGTTGCATCAACATGGAGTTTCCAAGTTAATTTAGGGTCAAATATATTTTATAAATACTCTGCTGATTTTGAAAATTCTACTTCCCTACCTTAGAACTTAAGATTGCTAAGGTCAGGAAGCTTTCTTCTTCTGGTAAAATGCATGAGTTGCGCCTTGTCTGGGTTAGCGGACAAACAACGGTCTCTGAACCATTGGTCTACTGTGTTGAGCGCTGAATGCCGGAGTTCTACTAAGGTGCCCTCATGCTTCCCTGTTGCCAGGGTCGCCATGTCATCTACATAGCCTTGAGTGTAAAAACCCGATTAGTTTGAAACACGAATCAGTTCATCAATGACAAGCGCCCAGTGGGTGGATGAAAGAACTGCTTCCTGTGGGCATCCCCTTGAAACTTTGGCCTTCATTTCATTACCGTGTAGCGAAGTATGTACCGTTCTGCTTTTCAACATAGAGTGCATCTGTCTGCTTTCGGTGTTACTAGCTTCGTGTGTTTCAGCAGAACCTTATGTGGATTCAATTGGGGTGTTAATAAATGCCCACTGTATGTTTAGAGACGCTGCAATTGCTACTTCAACTTTCCGCATTGTATTATTAATGTGGTAGGTGAATGCATGGAGAGTGTCTGGGGTAGATCTGACTTTCTGAGAGGTAAATAGTTCGTATGGAGAGGTTTTCCTCTTACGATGTTCTCTTTCATATAAAGGTCCACTAATTTTTCTAGTGTTTTCAGCATGAACGAGGTCAAGCTGATCGGTCTAAAGGATTTTGCCTCATAGTACCGTTTTGGACATAATCTGCTTTGGACTGAAATCCTTCTTGATTAAATGCAGGAAATATTTCATCATCTCCTGCAGCTTTAAATGGTTGGAATTGTTTAACTGCCTATCTAATTTTTGAATGAGTGACAATACGAATGGCTACTTTTCAATCTTCAATTCTCGCTCTAAAAGTTTTTCCCCGTAGAGGTATGACTCATGGGCTGCCCCCTCATTCGTGTAATCCAACTCTGACCCTGGGAAGTATACCCTTATTAGGTACTCTAGTATTTCATTAGTCTAACAATGTTAGGTATATTCTCTATTCCCTGTCAATGTCCCCTCCATGAGTCCATTACGCCATTACGTATCTCAATATTATGTGTTGTTAAGGCTGCCCGGTGCATGTCCTAATTCTTATACTTTTTAGCCCTGTTAATAAGGCTTCGTGTATCCTTTGTCAGGTCCTCAAGTCTAGGATTCCACCAGGGTGCATCCCTGTCTGTTTTCTTGATACGAAGAGGACAATTATCGTAATAAGATTTGTTCCTACCTTTTTGTAGGATATCGACAGCAAATTCTTATTGTTTGATACACTTGATTCTGCTAGATATAGCTTTAAGTTTCCTAAACCTTTGAACTTTAGGTCTGTCGGCTGTCAAGGAGAAACATCTGTTTATAATCTGATAGGGACGTATCTGAAGATTCGTGCCATTCCTTAAACACTTCACTAATACTTATCAAAAATATGGGCAAATCAATTACCTCGCGACATCTAGATATCAGGACCCCAAGTAGAATGATCCCTGCTTTAAATGCTGGATAGAACTCGGATAGAACCCGGACAGAATCGGGACTCTATCCGGGAAACTTCCGGGTATTGTAAACAGGTTGTATCCGGGACTTATCCGGGTCTTGTCCAGTTCTAGCAGGGATGTAGACGGCACATAATTTCGCTATCCGGGCCTATCCGGTACTTTATGGGTCACCAGGAAATATTTATCCGGGTCTTATCCGGTCTTAGCCGGGATGTAGTCGGCACACAGTTTCACTATCCGGGCCTATCTGGAATTTATACGGGGCGTGGGAAAAGATTTATCCGGGTCCTATCCGGCCCTAGTCGCAATCTATTTGGTACAGCAGTTCGAATCGGATGATGTAATATAATGATAAATTTGTGAGAAAAAAAATTTTATATATTAACGTTGCACTTAATTTATTTTTTAAATTACACAATTGCACGCACGGTCACTTACAAACATAAGCGCACGCCTAAGCGCTTTGAAAAATCACATCTGCTCCCAGTGGGCCAGGGGACCCGGTTCCATGGACAAGAGTCCAACATTCAAACTTTCGAATTTGTACTAAAGAATCAGGTCATTGTAATCAGTGATAATTGGTGTATTCTATACGTAAATAATAGTTTAATTAATTAAATCCTGCTCTTTTGGCAGAGAGACAAAGTTAAAAATGTATTAAAAATTCTTCATGTGCTCTTAGTTCAAACATTTAATATAGTTATGGATCCGTTAATTTTTTCTTTATCACCCTTAGACACATGGAAGTTAAAAAAAATGTCAAGTAAATAAAAAAAAATGTGGATAAAATTTGTTCCCCATTGATGTTAGAAATTAATTAGTACTTTGGTCAAATACTTTCTTTCATTCGCCAATAACACGAGATAACGCAAAATATCGAAAAATTTCAAATACCAATGTGTTCATTATAATGTATACTTTACGGTAGGGGTGCCCATGTTTGCCCGTTTTCAAAAATAATATAATAATCGCAAGTAATAGAGTCAGCGTCCGAGGGCCAAGAACTGACCTGTCTGGCTGAGTTGCGCGAGCTGCTACATACGCACGCCCGCACACATCTGATGTTTCCCTGTGCTTTTCACTTGTTCTCGAGTGTTAAATTTGCTTCGAAATCTCATCTAAAAGTACAAGTTTTTACTTTTTCTTTTCCTTGACTTTTTCTCTTGAATTCTATTATATTGTATATAATGTCAAAATTTACCAAAAGAGAAACTATTGACTTTCTAATGAATAATACTCTTGATTCGACTGTTCATTACATTATATCGAAACTTAATTTGAGTACTGAAAATATCCCAGAGTCAGACGAAAAATCTTTGATGAAGGATATACGATCTTCGAAATGTAGACGTGATGAAAAGTTTCAAGCTGCGAAAAGAATGTCAGCAAGATTTGAATTAAATATAGCTGAATGGTTAAATTCAACTTTTCCTGTCCCTTTTATTGTCAAGCAAACATGGAAGATATGTTTTATAGAGCTATGGATAGCTCGGATCCAATCATATGCTTCCTTAATCTTCAATCCCGAAATAGAAAGAAAAATGTGTTGAACCTTACTCCGGAGGTAAGAGATTTACCAAATATTTCGCCAGAGGAAGAATTGTATCATTCGGACATAAAAAGTCAGAACGAAAACTATGATTTGCCAGGTATCCATCAAATATATGATACTTCAGGGGATGATAAAGAAAAATTTAACGTGAGAGGCTAGGGGTACTCAGAGATCCTCAAGGGAGAGTTGAGACGCGGCTTACTCAAATTCTGATTGGTGCGGCTGTACCGGAACCTGCTAATCTAAAAATGGCGCGATTTTCAAATAGTATTCATTCCACAACAGATTTAATAAAAAGTTAAGAGAATATAATTGAATTAAACACTTGAAATGAACGAAATGTAATTAAAAATCACTTTTAGGTATATATATTATACAAATTTCCATAAATGATATTGGATAAATAAATAAATTTTGTAGGTTGGAAGCAAAGCTTTGATTCGAAAAGGTTATACATTCAAATAAAGTAAAAATAAATTGTAGGAAAGCATGAAGATTCAAATGATGAAACTTCATAAATTCATATTCTGAAAATAATAATAATAAATATCAGATGTGAAATGTACCTGTAATAGATGAAGTTTGAATATCGTGGAAATTTTTACAAGAAAACCCCGTTTTTCGAGCAATTATTGCAGTATGAAATACAGCAATTTACCATTTTTGAAAAAAACTTATATCTCACAAAAATATTGTCAATATTTCTTTTTGGAAAGCAGGTTATACACAACCTCTTCTTCACTTCTTCATCCATCACAAAACTCGCATATCACACTTCACACATCATAGCTTCAATATAAGTAGACTAAGAAAAATAATTTATAATAAATAATGGGCCTGCATTACGCAGTTTCCATTTTTCAATCCTTTTGCTTAAATACGAAAATTTCTGGATGCTCGCTCGCGTGCTGTCACGTATTGCGCTACACGTCATTTTTAAAACTTTCCGCGCCGGAGTGAAATATCAAGTTCCGGTACAGCGGCGAAAATTGGAGGGGGAAACGTACCTCAACTCTCCCTAGAGGATCTCTAGGGGAACTCACAAAGAAAGCTCCCCAAACACCGCAGTTTTTATAATTGAAATGTAAATAAAAAAATGAATAAAAAAAGCATACATATAAAGAAATAAAACTAAAAACAAATCAAAATTTAAAAACCCTTGTGATAGGCTCTGATAAATTATTATAAGCTAACTGCGGATAAAAGTAATAAATTTTACGTAGATCATTTTTTAAATACTTTTTAATATTTTCGTTCTCGATATTGAATCCGCTAAATGTTTTTTTCTTTTTTAAATGTTGGCTCCAGATTCGTAATCATCGACTTCGAAAACTTGCAGATACCACGTTTCGAATAGATCCATATTGGATCCGCCATATCGTGTTTTGAAATTTTGACCTCAGTTTCGGAGTCAGCGCCCTCAAAACCCTATAGATACCACGTTTCAAGTAGATTCAATAATTTTTTAAAGTACTTGTCCGCCATATTAGATCCGCCATTTTATTTTTTGAAATTCTGACTTCACATTTGGAGTCAGCCCCCTCGAAAACCTCTTAAATCTTACATCAAAATTGCCTTATCTTTACAAGCGGGGCTCTGTAGAGATCAAACAAATATTTCCCTGGCTTCTCGTGGGAACAAAATGAGTTCTTTCAAAAATCAAAACCAAAACACCTAGGGGGAGTCGGCCACGACCCCTCAGAAAAAAGCACTTCTCCTGTGAAAATTGATATCATCGAAGAAGCCTTAGAGCATACTTCAGAACCTCCAAGTGCGGAACCATCTGGGATTAACCCTGGCGTGGCGTGAGGTAGGGACTTAGGTGGACCTTCGTGAGACGCAGATGCCCGGGAGTCAAACTAAACGGCAAAACCACGACTAGCTAAATTGCCAGGAGCTGCTAGGAAGAGGTTGAGACGCCAATTTTTAACTCAATCTGGCGCAACAACTAGCCAAACGGCGGCTCCAAAGAGGCCCTATTCTGATAGCAGCAACTGTCTCTTATAGCCAGGCCCTTAAAAGTCACTTGAAAGTGGCCATAGTCGCCGAGGGGTTCCCAATGACTAAACTCGATGACGACCAGATCAAGGCAATGGAAGCGGCATTAGAGAAGAAAATCAATGGGGTGCCAGTTTGGTAAGTCATCCCATAATCTGAAGATTGAAATTGGCTCATTGAAGTTGTTGGCGGATCATAACTTAGCGGGAGCTAAGATCAAAGTGATCGTCAGTAAAGCTGCTGAATTCGATTCCTAGTGTATCCGTGGAACCAGGAGCAGTACTTAAGAAGATAGCAATCCAAAATCCGACCGTGAAAATGGGAAGACGGAAGGTTATTGATGTCAAGGCTAGTAGTCAAGTTACCCACCTTGTAATAACTGCAGAGCCAGGAGTGGTCGAGAGTCTCAAGAACAGCGACTGCAAGCCTTACTATGGGTTAAAGAGGAGCAATATGAAGATCCTCTCAAAAATAAAAGTTACTCACGAAAACAGAGCTCCGGATCTGTTTTCGAAATAGGTGGAGGAGACAAATGGAAGTTAAAATGGATACTAGATGTCCCCCTTCCAGACATTATTTTATCCAGATAAACCTTCACCACGCTAAATGTGCGTCTGATATTTTAATCAGATGTTTGACAGCGGAACAAACTTAAGAACCTTGGACCCACAAGACGACAGTTAGAGGCTTAAGTAACAAGAGCGGATCAGTAACTTATTATAGCCCCGTAAAAAAACCTAGGGCAGCACTTAATGTCAGAGGCAGTATTAAATTTATTGGACTACCCAGGTTCTTTTCTAGAAACTTTGTGGCAGTAAAGATCGAGCACCATTCAGGAGGCAGGCGCCAACCTATGTTTATTTACTCAGAGTACCTACCATTTGACTCCAATAGGACCCACCACCAAGGCCGTAGCCAGGGGTGGATGACCGGGGTTTGACTCCCACCCCCCTGAAATTCTTGAAGCATGTACATAATATACATATACTCTCCTGTATGCCGCTGCATATCCCCTGCCCGAATTTTTTTCTTGCTGCATACCCCCCCCCTCCCCACTGAAAAAAATTTCTGGCTACGGCCTTGCCCACCATCATCTGAGGAATGGAGAAAACTGGTGGACTACTGTTGCGTTAAAGGATGCTCATTGCTCATCGGATGTAATGCTAACGTATATCCCTGCGTGATATACCGGATCAGATCCGATAGAACCCGGATAAGGCCCTAATATAAACTGGATATAACTTTTATACGGGTATATCCAGCCTCTGTCCGGTTACTTATTTTCAATCAAGGAATCATTCGGGACTATCCGGGTTCTATCGGGAAAACGTTACCAATAATTTATTTTGACAAAGTCGACATTGACCTTCTATCCGGGTATATCCGAGTCGTATCCGCAGCAGCTATCCTGGCCTATCCGGAATCTGGACGTTAGTATCTGCACCGGAAAATTATAATGTCGCGCTATGTACGCTTAACCTTGTCTGTCCTGAACGGAATCGGGTCATGGAACCAGAATTTGATTTCCTGTAAAGTCAAAAAGGTCTGTCCGGGTCGATCTGCGACCAATCTGGCAGTATTTTTATCGATAAAGGGACCAAGTCCGATAAGGTTTGTATTATCGGGTCTATCAGGGACCTATCCGTGACGTGAAACGAGAAATTGATTTGCTGTAAAGTCAAAAAATGCGTCTATCTGGGCATATCCGGGATCTGGACGGTAGTATTTGGACCAAAAAATTAAGCAAGTCCTGCAATGTATACCTAACAGGGTCTATTCGGGACCTATTCAAGACATGAAACCAGGATTGGATTTCCTGTGAAGTCAAAAAGGTTGTCTGTCCGGGCCTATACGGGACCAACCTAGGAGAATTAGCATCGATAAAAAGACCAAATCCCGCAGTGTACGCTTAACCCGGTCTATTCGAGACCTATCCGGGACATGTAATCAGAATTTGATTTCCTGTGAAATCAAAAAGGTGTCTGTCCGGCTCTGTCCGGGACTACTCTGGAAGTATTTGCATCGATAAAGAGAACTAGTCAGATAAATTTTGTTTAATCGGGTCTATCGAGGACCTATCCGGGATGTGGAACCAGAAATTTCAGCTGTAATGTCAAAAAGTGCAAACATTTTCGCTCTATACGTCATTCATACGAATGTAAACTTGAAACTTTTCGTGAAAGGACTTAAAATGGACACGAAAGTGCTCTTGGACCCCCGACTATCGGTAAAATGTTCACATTCAACTTTAAAGATAGAATTTTTCAGGTTGAAGTAGTTTTCATGTGGAAGAATTTTTTTAACTTGAATTTTGAAATAAATTATTTGTATTAGCTGCTTTTGTTTTTACTTCCAGAC
This sequence comes from Andricus grossulariae, assembly GCA_011634705.1. Lineage (NCBI taxonomy): Eukaryota > Metazoa > Arthropoda > Insecta > Hymenoptera > Cynipidae > Andricus > Andricus grossulariae. The sequence continues at coordinate 6,811 of JAABKJ010006110.1, read as the reverse complement.
ATTTACGAAAACTAGAATAATTAGATTTTTTTGTGCTGGATAATCTTGTTTAAATTTAAATATTTTTTAGTTATAATAGATCTGAAAGTAATAAATCCTTTAAATTTTGGAGCTTTACAATTTAACAGAAATCAAAAAATTAATTCAATAATTTAATAAAATATTTGAATATTAGAATTTAAATTGATAAAATTTAAATTTAAATATTTAAGGGGTCATTCTACTATCTCACTTTTGAAAAATCGATTTTTTTTCATTTTTCGACAGGTTATATATTCAGAAATATCATATCAACATTTCACACAGAAATTCGGAGTCTTTCGATACTTTTGAGAGCTTGGAGCAAAAGCGCTTAGAGAGCTGAGCACTTGAGTAGAGCGTCCGAACTCGGCTGCTTATATTTCAGCGGTGGTAATTGTTGTCGACGCATATCCCGAATTATTGCTGTTTGCTTTTAAATGTGCATATGTGAAGAAAATATCTACTTTTCAGAATTTATACGGCACAGGGATCGCTGATTAAGTATAAGTAACTTTTTCTTACAATTTTTATGTTCCGAAAACTTAAACGCGCTTTTCTCGAAACGTTTTTGCGCTCTGCGCGCACGATTTCTTAAAAAGTTTTCAAACGATTACTTTCAAATTTTTCACGTTTATTCTAAACATAAATACCTAAGAGTGACAAAGCGGTTCTTTAAATTTTTAATTTTATAATAGTTAAATTTAAAAAAAAGAGCAAAAAAACGATGTTTTGAAATTTTTTTTTCAAACTGCCGCAATTTCATTATTTTGTAAAATAAAAAAATCCGCTTCGTCACTCCAGAGCTATGGTCATACTTATAAAGAAAATTACTGATTTATTTGTTTCAGATGATGCTGACTGGAGATATCGTACGCGCAGTGGACATGCCTTTTTTTAAACACTTTGTTTCTTGTTGAATAATACCTAAACTAAATAATAATTTTATGTAAAAGAATTGTTTTTGTAAATTTTGAGACAGCATAAATAAACGCTGAACATTTTATGAAATTATATAAAGTAGTAGTTAAGAAAAAAGTTCTTGAAAATCACCTTTTTTTTTGCCGAGATAGCAGAATGACCCCTTAAGGGTGTGGCACAATAGGCTTTATAGCTTGAGCGCCATGAGGCTCCCTCGGGGAATTTAATTTTTGATTTAAATTAATTATTGCAACTAAAATATTAATTATTACATTTCTCGTTAAAAATTTATCTCTCTTCGTTAAAAATTCAACAGTTTAGTTGAAAATTCATGTGCTTTGTTGAAAATTCTTTTTTTTTTCTATAGAAAATGTATCTTTTGTTGTAAATTAATCATTTTGGTTAAGGATTAAACTATTTTATTAGAAATTCTTTTTTTTCTGTTAAAAGCAACTTAAAAAAAAATGCTCTAAAAAGTAAATTTGCAGACCTTATGAGATAAACAATTTTGCTTCTTAACATTTTTTTCGTATTTCGTATGGTTTTGCATTTTGCACTTTGCATTTAACAACTTCTTTTTGTTTAAAAAATTTTTTTCGGGAAAAGTCAGAAATTTTTATCTTTAAAAATGAATGGGCCGAAATAAAAAAACTGAAATTAATCGTTTGATCTAAGGGAAAACAAAATTGAAAATCGGTTTATATCTTCTGCTCTCTTTTTTTATTTAAAAATCTAAAATTTTGAAAATTTACGAAAATTTTTCTGCTGGTTCAAACAATAATGCAAATTTTTCATATGTACAGTTTTTACAGTTGAACAGTAATGAAAAATTAGAAAATAAAAAAAAAATATTTTGCCTAATTTATAACTTTTTGAAAATGTACAAAAACCATGTTTCTTTTGGATTGAGTGAAATGCTTTCATGGTATTTTTTTGTTTTAAGTATTTAAAACGTTCCAAGATCGCGAACAAAATTAAAAATCTCAAAAATCTTCAATTAAGAAAATATTTTTTTTCGGCATAAGCTTTTTTGGACATTTTCAAAAAATTCTAAATTGAACCAAAAAGATTTGTTTTATTGTTCACTAGCAAAAACTATTGATAAAAGAGGCTGTTAAAATTAATATTTCGAGAAAAAAAAATTCAATTTCTTTCTTCAAATTTGAAATCAAATTTGGGGGATCGTTTTCCTCTATATAAAAAAAATAATTTTGTACTACCCTACCCATGGAGGGAAAAAAGTGATTTTCATTTGAACGATTTCGAATAGAAAATAAATATACATAATACAATTTTTTAATTTCAGTGTATATGTTTATTTTCAGTCGGATAAACAATTGTTATTTTATTTATTGAAACTCTTATATTTAAAAATTATTTTTAATTTAATCACTTTAAATTATACATATTCTTATACTTACTTACAGAATTAGTTGAAATCACTAAAATTGTTCCAAATGTTTCAGCGTTTTTTATACTAGTCCCTATCTCAATTTTTATTCCGTTTCCTGTTTTCCCCAAACCCGGATTACGTAAAAATACTATTGACTTGTTAAGATTGTGTACAATTCAAATTCTAGATAAATAAAAACAACTTAATATTGACAAACTTGTTTTTGTAAAATCACAAACTGGGTGAGTTTATTCAATTAAGGAAATTCCTTGGTTACTTTTTGTTATTCAAATTAAAGATTTAGTTTTCTGTTTCAATGGAAACCTTTTTTTAAGTAATTAAATTTCTTTCTACAATGTTTTGATGGGACTTGTCATTTTGGGTTTATTTATCTAAAATACTATGAAAAAATCAAAAATAATATGAAAAATACAAAATTCAAATTTTGATCCAAACGATGCCAAATTATTTACTTAAATAACACAGCTTTTATTAGTTATAATTAAAGTTTTAATAATAAATTAAAATAAAACTACAATTTTTCATCATAAAAAAATCACAAGTTTATTTTACAAAAGTAAATTTTTGAGAATATTGACTATTTTTTCATTGAAATATAATAAGGTGAAATAGATTAAGTATGTAAATAATTCGATAAATAATTCTTGTTTTTCTATTTTTCCAGTTGACAAGTTGCACGATATTGCCTTGTTATTGTTTCTTTACGACAAAAATGTTTACACAATTGCGTTCTTTTATTAAACTTTTTAATTTGTCATTTCTATCTTCTTTTAGTTTTTATACAGAGTGTTAAATAAATAAATATATTTTCACAAAGTAGTCAGTAGTTTTCCACTATTGAATTACCAACTATTTCAACTAATAGAAATTGATTAAAAAAAAGATTTTCTTTGATTAAATTAATGAGGGTGAATTTCACAATATTGCCTACCGAGAAAGATTTGATAAAAAAATATAATTTGTATTTAATAGAATAATTTTGAAACAAGTAGTTGAATTTTCAACCAAAAAGATTAATTTTCTACAAAATGCATGAATTCTCAACCAAATAGTTGAATTTTCAACTAAAAAAGATCAATTTTTAACTAAAAAAGATAATTTTTCAACTAAATAGTTGAATTTTTGACTAAAAAATATTATTTTTCAAACAAAAATGGAATAGTTCAATTATCTGTTAAAAAAATAGATTTTCAAAAAAAAAAGAACAATTTTCATCCAAAGTGATGAATATTTAACTAAAATTATGAATCTTCAACTGAAATAGATGAATCTTAAGCCAAAAAGATGAATCTTTAACAACAAAGTTTAACTTTTAACCAAGTAGTTTTGTTTTTAACCAAAAATATGAATTTTCAATGAAAATTATGAATCTTCAACTGAAATAGTTAAATTTTGAACTAAAAAGATGAATTTTTAACCAAGAAGGTAAATTTCTATAAAAAAAGTCGAATTTTGAAGAAAATATATAAATTTTCAACTAAAAAAAAAGTTGTGAGCCAAAAAATGAATGGTTACATTTTTAGTTAATAATTAATGTTTAACCAAAGAGATGGATTTGCAACTAAAATTATTGAATATTTAATGGAAAGAGTTACATTTTCAGTTAAAAGAAAAATAATTTTCAAAAAATAGTTACATTTTTAAACAAAGTGATGAATTTTCAACAAAAAATATCAATTTTCAACCAAAAATATAATACTTAAATTTTCAGTTAAAAAAATTAATTTTCAACAAAAAAACCTAATTTTTAACAAAATAGTTAATTATAGTAATATAGAGCTATAAAGATTTCAAAACATTTTTAATTATTTCCTAAAATTTCGGTAAAGAATATAGACGATTTTAAAGCCAAATTTTTCAATTAGCAAGATTACGAAGTTTTATAAAAAATTCGAGTAAGTTTAAAACACATTTAGAAGTTTAAAAAAATTCAAAATTAATTTTGAAGTTGCAAACATTTCAAAAAAGTTAAAAAAGTGTACACCTTTTTGAATATTTGTAAATAACAATTTTGAGGCTTTTTAAGGATTCTGAAGGGTTTCACGATACTAAAAAAATTTTCTTAAAATTCATAGGAAAATTTAAACGGATATTTTATTTTTATAAATTAATTTTAGGAGAATATTTCAAAAGATTTCAAAAGATTTCCAAAATTGTCATAACAGAATCTTGAAGGTTTTAAGGCAATTTTTAAATTTTTCAGCATTTTAAGAAAATTTTTTCAAGAATTCGAATAATTCTAAAACATATTTAGAAAATTTGAAAATTTTTGAAATAATTAAAAAAATAATTTGAAATTAGAAAATATTTCCAAAAATTTTAAGCAAAATGTAAATTTTTAAAGATTTTGAAAAAAATTTCGAAGATATTTAAGAAGTTTGAAAAGCCTCAAGTAAATGAAAAAAACTTTTCTTTGAGATTCCTAGGAAAATTTTTATTGATTTTTTATTTTTAAAAGTTAGTTTTAAAAGTAAATTTGAAAAGGTATCAAAACATAGTAATAGATTTCTGCAAATGTCGAAAATATCTGGAAGATTGAAGGGCAATTTTTTTAATTTTGAGAGATTGTTTAAAATTTGTGGAATAATTTGTGTCAGTTTAAAAGATTTTTATCTTCCAAACTTCTAAAAGTCCTAAATATCTCTAAAACTGACTCGAATTTGTCCTGTCATTTTGCAAAATCCAGAAAAATAAAAAATTGTAGTTTTGTGACATACTAGAAGTTTTCACAATTTTCTTTGAATTTTCTCAAGAATCTTAGGAAAATTATATATTTATATAACATTAAAAACGAATGAACAAATAAACTTAAAAGAAATGCTTATTGGAAAATTTTATTTTTTATTCAAAATTATTTATCCCCTCAAATTATAATTTAAGTGAAATTTTTTTTCCTTCGTGGCTGAAAAATCTTTTTTCGTTAAAAATTAAACTGTTTGGTTGACAATTCGTCTTTTTAGTTTAAAAATTAATCTGTTTTTGCTGAAAATCCGTTTTTTTTTAAAATTTGAAATGCAATAAAAATGTTGAAAATTCATCTCTTCGGTTGACGATGCAACCATTACGTTAAACATCTGAATTTTTTTGGTTTATGTTTAGGATTCAGCTATTTTCTTGAAAATTTGTCTTTTTTGGCATCTTTTTCGGTTCAAATATCATTTAGATTATACATTTTTCGTTAAAAATGCACTTTGAAATACAAAATTTAATGTATGCTTTCAAGAAACATAACACAAAATCCAATTAGTCAACGAGAGTTAAAAGACGTTCGCTTAGTTACGAAAAATATGTTTTTCATAAACTCGTTTAAAATTTAAACCTATCTATCGAAGAGATTTTTAAAAATTTTCAAGTAAATACATGAAAAACACAGTTTTTCTCTACTTATTCAAATATAAAATATGAAAATGATATGACAATTTTCTTTTAAACTTAAAAAAAACAAGGTTCTTCTAACTTATTTCAATATTATAACTTCTAGAAAATTCAGTTCAATAGATAAACGGTTTTAAATTTTCCAAAACGAATGGCAAATGAAACATTTAAACAAATAAAAAATATTTGATCTAATATTTCAATTATGGGCAGAAATATATAAAACTTCTATGAGAAGATTCAATATTTTTTAATTACAAAATTTTATAAAAATGTTAAACATCAATCTGTTTTCATAATCGAAATAGTGTAAAAGCGCTTTAGATTTGTACATTTATATGAATGCTTATTTTGTATCTATGAGAAAATCATATTTTCAAAATAGATTTTAGAAGCTCTCTAAATTTTGTTAAAATTTGTCTATATTTTTTGTTGCTAAAGTTTTTTGAAATTTTTTAGTAATAAGTATTTCAAACGCATGCAAATTTTCAAAAGTTCAAAGAAATTTGTACCTATAAAAATGGGCTAAACTTTCTAAATTTGTATCAAATTTGTGAGGCCTGTAGAAATGAGTTATTCTCCTATATAAACTACATAATCGCTTCATTCAAAATATTATAAGGGACCAAAAATGAAACTTGAGCATAAAGACGTTTTTTATTTCTGAAAATTCGTATGGTTGATTCACGAAATCAATAATCTCTTTCGAGATGTTTGAAAACATGCATGCATCTAAAAAATAGATTTGTCACGAAAATCTCGAAATCACTGTGGTCACTTCTCCTCAATGCCGATTTGGTAATTTGGAAAAATCGAAGGTGTATTGCCAAATTGGCGGCTGAATATTTCGCCAGGTAAGATATTTTTTAGGGAGGTTAAGGTAATTTTTGAAGTAGCTTTCAACCAGCAATTCAATGGTGAATTCTATATGTGTGGCTGATGACTATATCATTGTCAAAATAAATAATAATTCTTCTTTCAATATCATACTGGGATTAATATACTCTACACTGTTAGAAAAATCTGTACTAGATTTAGTATACATGTAATGGAAGCAAGAATGCACAACATGAAATCAAATTT
>JAABKJ010006109.1:0-22296 GCA_011634705.1 Andricus grossulariae | reverse complement strand
AGATTAATTTATCAAAATAGTTGAATTTTCAACGTACTGAGATGCATTTTCGAGCCAAAAGACTAATACTTTAGAAGTCAGTTTAATTTTGAACCAAGAAGGATGACTTTTCAACCATAGAAGATGAATTTTCTACCTGAAGACAAATTTTCAACCAGTCGAATTGAACGAAAAACACTAATTTTTTCGAAGACAATTGAATTTTAAACAAAAAAGGTTGATTTTCATTCAAGATATATTACTTTTCTACCATAAAAAATGATTTTGCAATACAAAAGGATGAATTTTCAACAAAAACGTTTAATTTTCTACCTATAGAGAAATTTTCAACCAGTAGAATTAAACGGACAAGCAATAATTTTTTCAAAGAAAATTGAATTTTAAACAAAAAGGTTCATTTTCAATCAAGATATATTACTTTTCTACTATAAAAAATAAATTCCTAACCCAAAAGGACGAATTTTCAACACAAAAGATTAATTTATCAAAATAGTCGAATTTTCAACCTACTAAGATGCATTTTCAAGCCAAAAAACCAATGTTTTAGAAGTCAGTTTAATTTTGAACCAAGGAGGACTTTTCTACCATAGAAGATGAATTTTCTACCAAATGACAAATTTTCAACTAGTTAAATTAAACGAAAAACACTAATTTTTTTTAAGACAATTGAATTTTGAATAAAAAAGTTAATTCTCAACCAAGAAATATTAGTTTTCTACCATAAAAAATAAATTTCCAATTAAGAAGGACGAATTTTCCAGCACATTTATGCACAGACCTCTTAAAATTAAAGGTCAAAGCATCGACAACTGTAATTTGGTGATTGTGAATTCTCTTTTGTTAAAACTCTTTCGGCTTTAACGAACACATTCTCATCACGCATCTCGTGCTTCACACTCGATTTTGTCCAAAGTTCGAACTTTTCTACATTAAGTTCATTATATCAAATGAATATTATATTTATATTTTGCAAAATAATGTAAGAATTTTATTTTTCATGATTACTTTAATATTTGTTCCTTATTTTGCAATAATGTTTTTTCTCATCTTCCCTGAAAATGTATTATTTCAATAAATTTATTTTATTACAATTCATAATATGCATTGATATTGAAACAGATATTATGTTTTTTCATTGTCTTATGTTTATAATTTAAAAAAGTGCGCATCCTATAAAAAAAACAATTTTGTTAATTAACATTTTATTGTACTTTGTGTCGTTTTTCCAAAAACTTAATTCGTTTATTTTCAAGGCTATTTTTTACGATTTAAACAAAAAATAATTCATAACAAATTGTTAGATCTTTTTTGGATGAAAATCTTTTCTAATTTTTTTCATACCTTGTGTTGTTTTTCCAAAAATTTTATTTTCGATTGTTAATGTTATTTTTACGATTAAAACAAAAACTACGTGTCCCATGCAAAAATGATTCAAACAAATTTGTTGCTCTTTTTCGGCTGAACAACTTCTGTCTATTAATTTTTTTCGTAGCTTGTGTCCTTTGTGAAAAATTTAATTTTTTATTATTAGTGTTGTTTTTTACGATTAAAACCAAAACTACGTGTCCTATCAAAAAATGATTACTAATAAATTTGTATCTTTTTTTTGGGTGAACAACTTTGATCTATTAATTTTTTTTTCGTAGTTCAACTTTCAACGAAGTAGTTTAATTTTAACCCGAAAAAAATGAGTTTTTAATGAAATAGTAAAATTATAATTGAACTATTTCATCAATGATAATAATTAAATAAAATAAGTATTTTATCAATCAAAAATAAGAAATACCAATAATATGATTGCCAAAAATATGATTTTTCAACAAAAAAATTAATTTTCTATCAAATACAGTTAATAATAAAACAGCTAAGAATGAAAACATTTTGGCCAAAAGACGAATTTTCTACAAAACAGTGTAATTTTCGATCCGTAAATATGAATCCTAAAATAGAATTATGAATCTTCAACAAGAAATGAAGTTGAGCATGTAACCAAAAAATATTTTAATTTAAAATAAATCACAGTTGAATTAAAAAGACGAATTTTCAACAGAGTAGTTGAATCCTCAACCAAAATAGATTATTTTACAACCATACCGTTGCATTTTTAACCAAAGAGGATGAATTGTCAATTAAACAATTACATTTTTATCTAAAAAATATAAATTTTCAACCCAGAATGATGACTTTTTAACAAAATTATTCATTTTCAACAACATAATTATGCCTTTTTATACGATAATTTTAAACGACTTCATAAAACTATACCTACGCGAAGAACTTGACTTTATTATAAATTTGACGAACAGAAAAATTCAAATTTTCTAACATTTTTCGTAACTTTTTAAAACTGCATATCCTAACTTTTTAAACTATTAACATTTCATAGAATTAATTTAAACATTTTTAAATACTTAAATTACTAATTTTATGCTCCCAAAAATTGTAGGCGTAGTGAAGTTTTTCTTTCACTTTATTATTCAAAATTGATCGGCTTAAAAATTTGAAGTTTACAGATTTAAAAAGACTTCAAATTTTAATGCTTCCAAGGTTGAAAGTTTTTCTAAAAAATTTTAACACTTAATTCTAATGTTTAAAATTATAAACCAGATGCCACGTAAATTGAACCCCTCACTTCGATGCCCTCAAAAAACACTTTTACAAATTCAAAACAAACAAGCTTAAGCTATGAAAATTTAAAATAATTAATTCCTGAGTTTTAGACTCTGCGGTAGTTTGAAATTCTCTGATTAATAAAGTTTCATTGCAATTATTCTTTAAATGTTATTAAATTAAAATTATTTTCAATTCTTAAGTTTTTTAATTGGAAATTGTCTTCAATGTTTATATCTTAAACTGCGATTTTGAGTCTCCTGAATTATAGTCAGTCGAGAATTAAAAGGCTTTCTTTTTTAAATTATACAATTTTGAATTATTTAAATTAGAACCAAATAGTTTTAAATTTGGTTAATATGCCATTATTCAAATTTTAAGTTTTTCTATTTCTATTTATTATATTTTTTTTATTATATTTATATATTTATATTTGATATAAAAACGAGTGCAGTTAATAAATTTATCTTTTTTTGCAGTTGATTATGGATTTGGAAAGTGCAAATCCTCACAAGAATCACAGGTGTTCCATTCCATCAAAGCATGAAAATGACACGGATGCCAGTGGACATAAAAAATGGTACCGGCAAGTGGGTCAAAGGTTAGTGTCAATTTATATGTAAATATTTTTTTACGGGGTGGCTACTCACTTGAAAAGCCTGGAATTCTCAAGGAATTTTTATGTAGGGGAAACCTCCCTATAGTGTATAATGCAACCTAGAGTGGATAATCAACGAATAAAAATACTAATATATGTAAAATAATTAATTTAATTAATAGTTAAGACACTATACGTTTTCATAAATTACAATTAAAATAAATCTTTTTTCATATGTGTTACTAATTAATGATTATCCACTGTAGGAAGGTTTCCCTGATTGGAAAAATCTGACAATGTCAGGAAATTTGTATTCAAGTCAGGGAATTTTTTCGAGAGCGTGCTCAAATTTTTAATAAATTTTAATATCAAATTAAATAACAATGATTTTTCATTCGTAAAAGTAGCTTTATACTACTGGATTTAACTGTTTCGTTGAAAATTTGCTTTTTTTTTTGTTGGAAATTAATTTTTTCAGCTCAAAATTCAACCATTCTATTTTTTTAAATTGATCTTTTTTAGTTAAACATTCAAGTATTTTGTTACAAATTAATGTATTTTTTGGAAAATTGGTCCTTTTTGGTTGAAAATTAATCTTCTTGGGTGAAAATTCATATTTTTGCTTGAAAATTCAACAGCTTAGTTTTTTATCTTTTGACTGAGGAATCTTTCTCAGTTGAAAATTAGTATTTTTGGTTAAATTCGGCTGTTCTTTTATTATTTTTTTTATTTTTCCAACTAATTTCTTTTATAATTATTGAATTTAATTTTTAATAAAAAATATTTTTAATTTAATATATATTTAAATTATAATTTATATATTATTTTGAATTGAAAAATTAATTAAAGATATAAATTAAATTTTTATTAATTTTTAAACAACTAGTTGATTCCACCAACATTTTTTTTATTTGAAATTTAAACTAGTACATTTTTCGTCGAGAATTCATCTTTTTTGGTTGATAAAAATCAAGTACATTCTTTGTCGAAAGATAAAATCCTTGGTTAAGAATTGATTTTGTTTAATTCCATAATTTTAGTTTAAAATTAATCTTTTTTGTTCAACAATCATTTTTATAACTGAAAATTTAACTATTCATTTTTTATTGTTAAATTTATCTTTTTTAGTTGAAGATTCGTCTTCTTTGTTAAAAAAAATTAATCTTCTTAATTGAAAATTCATCACTTTGGTTGAAAAGTCAACTATTTTGCAGAACATTTGTTGTTTTTGTTTGGTTGAAAATTTAATTATTCCACTTTTTGCTTGAAAATTTATCTTTTTTAGTTGAAAATTCAACTTCGTCTTTTTTGGGAGAAAATTAATGTCCTTGGTTGAAAATTCAACTATCCCAGTTAAAGATTCATTATTTTAGTTTAAAAATAATTTTTTTGGTTGAAAAAGACAATTTGGTTGAAATTTAAACTCTTTTGTTAAAAATGCATTTTTGTTGTTAAAAATTCAACTGCTAAAGTTAAAGATGCATCATTTTATTTGAAGATTCATATTTTTGGTTGAAAATTAATTTTTTCTACTAAAAATTAAACTATTCAATATTTCGTTGAAAGTTTATCTTTTGTCTTTGAAAATTGATATATTTTGTAGAAACTTCATCTTTATTTGGTCAAAAATTAATCTTCTTGGTTGAAAAATCTTGTTTAAGTTTGAAAATTCGATTATATAGTTAAATATTCATCGTTTTAGTTGAAAATTCATCTTGTTGGTTTAAAATTCAACTTTCCTAGTTAAAGATTCATCATTTTATTTGAAAAATGATCACTTTGATTAATAATTGCACTATTTTGTTGAAAATTCGTTTCATTTTTGGTTAAAACTTAATCTTTTTTTAATTGAAAATTCAACTATTTGGTTAAGAATTTATGAATTTTGTTTTGAAAATTGTTCCTTTTTGGTTAAAAATTAATCTTCTTGGTTGAAAATTCATCACTTTGCTTGAAAATTCAAAAATTTGGTTGACATTTTTTTTCTCTCGTGACTGAAGAATCTTTCTTCTAGATGAGATTTCAACTCTTGTTGAAAATTTGTCTTTTTTGGCTGAATTAAACTGTTTTTGATTTAAAATTGATGACTTTTTTTAGTGGAAATATCAACTAGTACATTTTTCGTTGAGAATTAATTAATTCATCATTCGTCAAAAGTTAAACTCTTTTGTTAAAACTTAATTTTTTTAACATTCATCGTTTTAATTGAAATTTTATTTCTTTAATTAAAAATGTAACTATTTTGTTGAAAGGACGTTTCTGTTTGGTTGAAAATTAATTTTTTTACTGAAAATTCAATTATTTCAGATAAAACTGGAATTATTTTCTTGAAAAATCTTTTTTTGTTTGTTAACTATTCCAGTTGAATATTCCATCATTTTAGTTTAAAATTCATCTTTTTGATTGATCATCGATTTTTATAACTGAAAATTTAAATATTCATTTTTTATGTAAATATGTATAATTTTTAGTTGAAAATTCGGGTATTTTGTTGACGATTCGTCTTTTCAGTTAAAAAATTAATCTTCTTTGTTGGAAATTCATCTTTTTTTATGTAAATACAAGTGTTTCAATTGCAGATTCACCATTTAAGTTAAAAATTGATCTTTTTGGTTAAAAATTCAACTACTCCAGTTGAAAATTCATCATTTTAATTCAACATTCATCATTTTGGCAGAAAATTTAACTATTTTGTGGAAAATTGGTTGTTTTTGTTTATTGAAAATTTAATTATTACATTTCTGGTTGAAAAATAATTTTTTCAACTAATAATTTAACTATTCCATATTTGGTTGAAACTTGATATTTTCTCGTTAACAGTTCATATATTTAGTTGAAACTTCGTCTCTTTTGGTCAAAAATTAATCTTCTTGGTTAAGAATTCACGTTTTTGGTTAAAAATGTGAAAATTCGCGTTAAAGATTCATCATTATAGTTAAAAATTCTTGTTTCTGGTTTAAAATTCAACTGCCCCAGTTAAAGATTCGTCATTTTAGTTGAAAATGCATCACTTTGATTGAACAATTAACTATCTTGTTGGATGTAAATTATTTTTTTTTTCACGGAAAATTTAACTATTCCATTTTTGGTTGAAAGCTCATCTTTTTTAATTGAACATTCAACTATTTGGTTGAAAATTGATCTTTTTTGGTTGAAAATTTAACTATTTGATTAAAAATTTGTCTTTTTTGTTAAAAAAATCATCTTTTTGGTTGAAAATTCAACTATTTGGTTAAAAATTCATCTATCTTTAGGAATTTGAAGCTTTTCAAATTTAATTCAATATAGTATCCACACTAATGTTACTCAAATGGATAAATTTCTCTATTTTCAAGAAAAGTCTCCTTATTTCCTTCCTTGTCTCCTTAGTCACTTTCACAAATGAAAAAAACTGCGGAATTCTATACTTTTCCAGGATTTGAGTAGACACCCTGTTTTAAATAAACATAAAGACCATTTTAAAATCTATCTATATTTCATTATTTATAGATCTTAATTTTCTCCTACTAGATTCCATTTAACTGGATTCTAGAAATAAGATGGTCTGTATTAATAACATTATTGTAGTTAATCTCAATTCTCTTCTTCAACGACTTCATAATCTTTAATGTCTCCAAACATTGTGTAATCAAAGATGTTTAATTTTTTATCAGCTTGTAGATAATAAGCATTATTTTTTATGATCTAGCGAATAATTGTCAATAGTGAGCAGAAGGAAAAAACCCAAGTAAAAATATTCCTATTTTATTTCCAGGATAAACTAAAATAGGTAATACGATTTTATAAATAAATGGGTGTTCTCGGTATATAAGATAATAAACTTTATTGAGGCCTATACTGTTTCTTGAATGTTCAAAATTAAAATTTTTATAAATGCCGACTTATATGAAAAAGGAAAACGACTGCAAATTATTGGAGATGTTTTCATTTGAAGTACAGTGAAACCTGGATTTAGCTCCCCTGGATTTTGCCCTTCCGAGAATTGACGCTGCGCCATGGGGTTACGTGAGAGGCGTTTGCGGGGGGATGTGCGGTGTGCACTCAGGCGCGACAAAACAGAGAGAGAAACAGGAGAGAGACAAAATAGTTTCGAGAGTCTGGATTTAACGTCAAGGTCAGCCATAAACCGGCGCTAAATCTAGGTTCGACTGTAATCAAAACTTAACTGAAATTAAAGCACTTAAAGTGCAACTCTTTCGATTTTTAAACTTTAAATATTAAAATTAAAAACAATGTTATTTTATAAATTGTTTGTTCTAACGCTCAATAATTTACACGTATAAAAAGAAAGCTTTTGAAACTTTTCAATTGAACAATTTAAACTTAAGTGCCGGTAAACTGCATAATTTTAAATTTCAAACATTTATAGATTGAACAGTTCCAAGATTTCTGGCTAAAGAATATAAATCCACACTATCATTTTCAAAGCTTTAAATTGAATCATTCTAAACAATTTTTAGTCAGAAACATTAAAAATTGATCGATTTAATTTTTTTAAACCGAATATTTTTTAAATTAGAAGTTTAATTATTTTAATTCGTTGCAAATTAATGATAGTTCAATTGTTATTTATACATCAAAAATTATTTTGACATATTTTTAAACATTCTTTTTAAATTAATTTTTCAAAATAAAAAATTATTTTTCTAACTCTATTCGTACGGAAAAAATGCGGCTGTTCGTACCGAAATTTCGGTACCCGAAGCGACTGCCCATCTTGAATTATCACAAAATCCTGAAAAACTTCAACATTTTTTTTGAAAGCTTAAAAAATCTACATTTATTTAAATTGTTTTTAAATGTTTTTAAATTTTTAATTATTATTGAAGTTTTTTCAGAACTGTTAAATATCTTTTAAAAAGATTCAAATTTTTCCTAAAATTTGTTTGAAATCCTGCAAAATAAAATAAAAATTTCTTGAAGTCTTCCAGATTCTTTTTCGACAATTTTGGAAATCCTTCTAAATATTCTTTTAAAATTAATTTTTCAAAATAAAAAATCATTTTAAATTTTCCTAGGATTTTCAAGAACATTTTTGGATTATTTTGAAACCTTTCAAAATTCTTTAAAAAACTTCAAAATTTTATTTCGAAACCTACAAAAATCTGCATTTTGTTTTAAATTTCTGCAAACCTTAAATTATGTTTGAAAATTTTTCAAAACTTTTAAATATGTTTTTAAATTATTCGATTTTTTTCAAAAATTGTTTTAAAATCATGAAAAATAGAAAAAACGCTTATTAAAATCGTCCAGATTCCAGAAATCTTTTTAAATATTCTCTTAAAATTAATTTTTCAGTAAAAAAAAATCATTAAAAACTTTCCTGTGAATCTTAAGAAAATTATTTCATTCTCTTTAAACCTTCCAAAATTATTGAGAACCTTCCAAATTTTTTGTTCGAAATCTTCAAAAGTCGATTTTAAATACTCGAATTTATTCTAAATTAATCAATCGTTCATTGTTATTTATAAATCAAAATGTAGTACTTTTACTTAAAGATTACAGATTTTTTAAATGGAACAATTAAATTTGTAACCTTTAAAGTTTAAATTTAGCACTCTGTAATTTCAACACTTCGATGCTTTCTATTTAAAATTTTGAAATGAATAGTCAAATATTGCTGAATATTAAAAAATTGTTCTTTTCTTTAATAAAAAAAAAAATTAAATCAAAAAAATATTTATATAAGACCAATAAACAAGAAAACTACCATAACATGTAATTGTTTTAAATTACAAATTTTTTAAGTTCTTCAAATCTAAATTTTTAAATTCTTTAAATTGAAAATGTACACTCAAAAATGAAGATCTAGAATGGAAATTTTTTTGCGTGATGGAATAGATTTTTCTTCTAAAAATGTGTAAAATTCCCGGTTGAAAAATAAATTCACCATTTCCCGGTTTTTCCGGGTCTCCAAAAATTCACGGTCATTTCCCGGTTTTCATCATGTCGAAATTTAAAAAAATAATCTTGTGTTTGATATTTTTAACGAGAAGTTGAAGACGATTTTTTTGCTTGGAGGAAAGTTTCCTAGTGATGAATATAAATATAGTTATTACAGTTATATTCTTTAATTTTGTTTAGGATGTGATTCACATTCAGTTTTTTAAAATATTTTTTTAACTTTATAGAATGTCAAGGCCAACAGCCCACCTACCGTCCGAAATATCTTAATCTTTTGGCCCAAAAATAAAATCCAAAACTATAAATACTTTAGACAAAATTTCTTATGTCCGCAGACTCTGTACAAGTCTCAATTAATAATTGCGCTTTTGACCAAGAGTGTTATTTCCTCATTGTCCGATAAATTTCAACTCGAAAATTGTGATACCTTCTTATCAGTCAATGTTAAAGCAGTTTCAGGTTAATGTTTTATTTAATCTACTATTACGACATCATGATAATATTTTCCATCGGACTGACAAAATACGTGTTTCTTTATTTTTGAATTATTTTTTATGTTTGCAGGTAATATTGCTTAATTTTGCACCCTACCTGGAAAACCTGAAATTGTCATGGAATTTGTATATGCCTGGAAAAACCTGGAAATGTTAGAGAATTTTATGGAGGGCGTGCTTAATTTTTTTTTTTAATTGCAAAATATATAATTGAACAACAGTGAGTCTTTAGTTGTCAAAGTAGCTTTGTATTACTGTATTCAACTATTTTGTTGAAAATTGGTTCTTTTTGGGAGAAAATTAATCTCCTTGGTTGAAAATTAAGCTTTTTGCTTGAAAATTCAACAGTTCGTTTGCAATTTTTTCTCGTGTTTGACTGAAAAATCTTTCTTGATTGAAAATTCAACTCACATTGAAAATTCGTCTTTTTAGTAGAATTCAACTGTTATTGATTAAAAATTAATATCTTTTTTGGTTTAAATATCAACTACAACATTTTTCGTTCAGAATTCATATTTTTTGGAATGAAAATTTAATTACTTGGTTGAAAGTTAAATTCTTTTGTTGAAAATTAATTTTATTTGTTGATCATTTATCATTTTAGTTGAAACTCATCTTTTTGGTTTAAAATTGAACTACTATTCTCGTTAAATATTCATAATTTTAGTTTAAAATTCATCTTTTTGGTTTAAAATTCAACTACCTGGTTGAAAGTTAAACTCATTGGTGAAAATTAAATTTTTTTTGTTTGAAAATTCAACTATTGTAGTTAAAGATTCATCATTTTAGTTGAATATTCATCGTTTTTGGTTGAAAATTAATTTTTTGAACTCTTTGGTTGCAAATTTATTCTTCGTCGTTGGAAATTCATATATTTTATTGAAATTTCGTCTTTTTTGGTAAAAAATCAATCTTCTTGGTTGAAAATTCATCTTTTTGGTCGGAAATTCAACTATTCCAGTTAAAACATCATTTTAGTTGTAAATTAATCTTTTTTGTTTACAATTCAACTATTCTCGTTAAATATTAATAATTTTAGTTTGAAATTCATCTTTTTGGTTTAAAATTCAACTGCGTGGTTGAAAGTTAAACTCATTGGTAAAAATTCCATTTCTTTTTTGTTGAAAATTCAACTATTATAGTTAAAGATTCATCATTTTAGTTTAAAATTTAGCTTTTTGGATAAAAATTAATTTTTTAACTCAAAATTTAACGAAGCCATTTGAATATTTCATCGTTTTAGTTAAAAATGCATCTGTTTGGTTGCAAATTAAGTTTTTTGTTAAAACCTCGTCTTTTTTGGTCAACAATTAATCTTCTTTGGTGAAAATTCAACTATTTCAGACAAAAATTCATTATTTTAGTTTGAAATTCTTCTTTTTGCTTTAAAATTCTACTACATACTTGCTTGAAAGTTAAACTCTTTTGTTAAAAATTCACTCGTTTTTTGTTGGAAATTCAAAGTACCTTTAAAGATTCATCATTTTAGTTAAATATTCATCGTTTTGGTTGAAAATTTATTTTTTGAACTCTTTGGTTGCAAATTTATTCTTCGTCGTTGGAAATTCATACATTTTGTTGAAACTTCGTCTTTTTTGGTCCAAAATTAATCTTCTTGGTTGAAAATTCATCTTTTTTGTTTACAATTCAACTATTCTAGTTGAAGATTCATCATTTTAGTTGAAAATTTATATTTTTGATTTAAAATTCAACTATTTGGTTGAAAGTTGAACTGGTTTATTAAAAATTGATTTTTTTGTTGTTGAAAATTCAACTATACAGTTAAAGATTTTACATTTGAGTTGAAAATTCATCTTTTTAGTTGAAAAATAAGTTTCTTAACTTAAAATTTAACTAAGCCAATTGAATATTCCATGTTTTTAGTTAAAAATTGATATCTTTGGTTGAAAATTAAATTTTTTAATTAAACATTTAACTATTCAATGTTTGGTTGAACATTTATCTTTTCTCGTTGAAAATTCATATGTTTTGTTGAATCTTCGTCTTTTTTGGTCAGAATTTAATCTTCTTGGTTAAAAATTCATATTTTTGGTTGAAAGTTTTTTGTTTTCAAAATTAATTTTTTTAACTGCAAAATTTAACGGTTCCATTTTTATTTGAAAATTGATTTTTTTTTAGTTGAAAATTCAACAGTTTGGTTGAGATTTCACTTTTTTTTTAAAAGCCTTATTTTTGGTACCCATACTGATTTTACCTAAATATTCACTCAAATAGAATAAAAATTTGTTTGCATTAGTATTCAAGTTCATGGACTTCAGAGACAAATTCAAATAAAAATACCCGAGTCGATTGCTTTAAAAAATGCGAAATACTTGAGATACCTAAAAAAATCCTGAATTGTCCGGTAATGTTCTTACATGATTTGACTAGACACCCTGATTGATGCAGAATATTTATAACTATTATTTAAACTTTTGAGAAGTGTCAACTATTTTAAAAAACACTCGGAATTTGAATGATTTTAATTGACATGGAATTAAAACATCACCACGAAATTTCCCCTCCTCGTATAAATTCCACACAAGTGACCTCAGTCGTTTCAGAGTCTTATCGTAACCCTCTTATCAAATTACTTATTATTCCCCCGCCATGAAGTCCCGCAACTCGCGAGGCGTCACTCAGTGTTGTGATAGATTCAAAGAACGATCGTTGTTTCTCTCCGGAGGCTTATTTGAACAGTTTTGTCTATTTTTTTTACTACGCTGAATTTTATACTATTTTATTGATTGTTTTTTTTTTAAAGTATGATGAGTTATGATCTGTTAAATCCAACTTTGATCAAAAATGGTGAGTTAAAAACTAAATTGCAAAATATTTACTTATGGGGGAGTCAAAATTCAAATAAAAAATTAAACTAAAGTTATAAAGCATTTATTTGTCGATTTATTAATAAACATTTTAAAACAATCTTAATTTCAACTATTAGACATTTCTTGTTGTGTAACAAAGTTTGACCTAGGTTAATAAAAAATATCTGAAACGTTGATGTCAAACGTTGATGTCGATTTCTCGTAATTTTTAGAAAAGTTAGCAACCTGTAATTTATAAATAAGATACTGAAAATGATTTCTGTTGTTGTAAAAGGCTTAGGGGTTAAAATTAATAAGTTTAGATCTTATAATATGGAATCTTAAATGTTGAATTGTTTTTTTTTTGGGCAGGGTGTAAATTACGATTTGCGCAAAAAGAGTGTGTTTTCCCTGAAGAAAATCTCGAAGATACCATGTCGAGTCTTTGCCTGTCAGCATCTGAGAATTTGACAAGAATTGAACGTAATAGACCTAGACGTGTTTCGGACAGCTTCAACGAAAGCGCTCAGGTTTCACTGACTGACAAGCGTGAATTGGGACACAGGTAATTTTGCAAACGTCTCGAGAAGAGCTAATTTGGGAAGAATCTCGAGGTTAAATTATTTACCAAAAATTGCATTTGTTTCCATCTATTAAAATACTATTTCCTCTAAATCAGACTGTTTTAGAACAAAGTTTTATCCTGAAGAATCTCCATTCTTTACTAATTGGTTTGAATGATGAAACTGAATTTAATTAGCTTTACTCAGTGACTTAAAGTGTTTGATATTATCGAAACACAAAACAGATTGTATCAGATTGTGTTGCGCAATCTTATCATTTCTTCATATGTCGAGAGATTTAAATTACTTGAGAATACGATGAGCTCGAAAAAAGTTCTTTGTGATAAGAGACACTCTGTAATTTCAATTCCAATTGATTAAGTTATTGAGCAGTAAATTAATAATTTTTCTAGTTTTTAGTTGAATCAAGGGGTCAAGTTTCTAGTGTTGTTCTAGGATAATTAACTTTCGGATTTGATAATTTCGAAATGCAAAGATTGCAAGTCTTATCTTCGTATTTCGACAGATTTCAATGACTTGATTACTCAAGTGAATACAAAGATTGACGAATCGAGTGCGATATAAGCATATTTGCTATATGTTTACGGAAATTAATCATCGGTTTGAGAGGCCTTTCAATGAGCTGCGTGCGACAATGTTGTGCTAACAGAAATAGTTGACCCAGAATCAGTGACGTTATGTCTGAGCTGGCGGTTCTCTATTATAGACCCCACGCACAGAAAGCGTAAAAGTCACAACTTTCTTTTCTGGAATTAACACTGTTCTCTTCCATTTTAATCAGCAAGACAAAAGGGCAGCTGACTTGAAAATTCATTCAAAATTAAACTCTACTCCTTGAATAAACGCAAAATAAATCATTCATAATGTTAATAGCGAGTGGCTTTTTCCGTTTTTGACAACTTTCTTTAAAAGACGTTGTTTTTGGTCATTTTGAACGTTTTAACTGTAAATATTTAAATTTTAAAGATTCTGCATTTAAAATTGTCCTGAAATTTAAGCAGCTGTTAATTTGCAATTTAAATTTATTTAATTGAAATCCTACAGACTGATGATTGATGACAAGCAAATTGAAGAGTGAAGGTTTATCGAAGGATCTGATCTCATTTTTCGCTTATTTTATTTCTAAATGAGATGAGAAGGAAAAACAAGGTCAGGGGGAACTAAATGAGTCAGGGAATTTTCGGTAAACAAGTTAATTTTATTATAGATTCAACTGTTTGGTAGAAAATTCGTCTCTTTGGCAGGAAAATTCAACATTTTGGATGAATCTTTTTTCTTCGTTGACTGAAAAATCTTTCTTGGTTAAAAATTAAACACCTTTGTTGAAAAATCGTCTTTTTGATATAAAAATTCATCAACTATTTAGTTGAAAATTAATCTGTGTTGATTGGGGATTCAACTAGGTTGTTGAAAATTCGTATTTTTTGGTTGAATTCAACTGTTTTGGTTTAAAATCAAAATATTTTTTGTTTTAAATATCAACTGTTACATTTTTTTTTGAGAATTAATATTTTTAGTTTGAAATTTTAATAGTTTGTTAAAATTGATTTTTTTTTAGAAGAAGATTCATCGTTTTAGTTTGAACAAAACAACTTTTTATTTGTTGAAAATTAAACTATGTATTCATATTTTTGGGTTGAAATTCTCACTTTTTGTAAAAAATTCGTCTCTTTGGCAGGAAAATTCAACATTTTGGATGAATCTTTTTTCTTCGTTGACTGAAAAATCTTTTTTGGTTAAAATTAAACTCTTTTGTTGAAAATTCATCTTTTTGATTTAAAAATTCATCTCGTATCGTAGGAATTTCCATCTTTTTTTGTTTGTTAAAAAAGCAACTGTTTATTTGAAAATGAATGTGTTTCGGTTGAGGATTCAAATAAGTTGTTAAAAATTCGTATTTTTTGGTTGAATTCAATTGTTTTGGTTTAAAATAAAAATATTTTTTGGTTTAAATATCAACTGTTACATTTTACGTTCTGAATTGATATTTTTAGTTGAAAATTTTAATCGTTTGTTAAAACTGGATTTTTCTAGAAGAAGATTCATTGTTTTAGTTTAATCAAAACAACTTTTTTTTGTTGGAAATTAAACTATTCATATTTTTGGGTTGAAAATTTAACTTTTTGTAGAAAATTCGTCTTTTTAGCTTAAAATTCATTATTTTGGAAATTTTTTCTTATATCAATTACTATATCAACTATTACACTTTCGGTTAAGAATTATTTTTTTTCTGGCTGAAGATTCATCTCTTTGGTTGAAAATTTTAACTATTTGGTTAATAATTTGTTTTATTTTTTAAATTAATTGTTTTTTAACTGAAAATGTAACTATTTCATTTTTCGTTAAAAATCAATCGATTTTAGTTGAAAATTCTTATTTTTGGGTAGAAAATTCATCTTCTTTGTTGAAAATTGATCTTTCTGGTCGAAAATTTAACTATTTGCTTAAAAATACATTAATTATTTTCACATAAAAGTGTTTTTTGATGAAATAACCACTATTACAGTTTTCGTTGAGAAGTCATTTTTTTCGTTTGAAAATTTTAACTATCTAGTTAAAAATGCCCTTTTTTGGTTGAAAATTAATTTCGTTTTAACTGAAAATTTAACTATTCCATTTTTGGTTGAAAATTTATCGATATTTGTTCAAAATGTATGTATGTTGTTGAAAATTCGACTTTTTGATAAAAAATTAATCTGCTTTGTTGAAAATTCAAGTTTTAGTTGAAAACTCGTTTTTTTATTGGTAATAAATTTTTTGAACTGAAAATTTAACGATTCCATTTTTTGTTGAAAATCTCATTTTTTTTTTAAATTCAACTTATTGGCTGAAAATTCATATTTTTGTATCAAAAATTCAACTTTTTTATGCAGGAAATTAATTTTTTTGTTGCTTCAAACTTCAACAATTTCGTTGAAAAGTCTGAAATTAACTTTTGTTTTATTTAACATCGAAGTGAAATCTACTTTCTTATGAATAATTTTATGTAACAAAATCAGAGCATGAAAAAATCCACAATTCAAAATTAGATTTCCAAACTACATCCTTTACGGCTCTTTTTGTTAAAAATTCATATTTTTGGTTTGAAAACTCAATTCTTTTGTATAAATTATTTTTTTTTTTATTCAAAAATTCAACTCTTTGTTTGAAAATTTCTCTTTTTGGGTTGAAAATTAACCTGTTTGGGTTGAGTATTCAACTAGTTTGTTGAAAATTCGTTTTTTTGTTGTTGTTGATAGTTAATTTTTTAAATTTAAACTACAACTATTTAATTTTTGGTTAAATTTATCGATTTTAGTTGAAAATTGATGTATTTTGTTGAAAATTCGACTCTTTTGCTTGAAAATTAATCTGCGTTGTTCAAAATTCTTTGGTTGAAAATTTAACTATTTTGTTGAATATTAACTTTTTTCGTAAAAATTTCATATTTCGGAGTTGAAGGTTTAACTGTTTTGTAGAAAATTCAGCTTTTTGGCTTGAAAATTGAAATTGTCTCTATGGGCTTTCTGGAAATAAATAAATTTTGGATGATATTTTTTTCCTTTATTATTTGAGAAATCTTTTTGGGTCGAAAATTCAACTCTTCTGTTTGAAAATTCATCTTTTTGATTTGAAAATTAAAATATTTTTTGGTGGAAATATCAACCATTACACTTTTCCGAAAAAATTCATTTTTTGAGTTGAAGATTCATCTCTTTGGTCACAAATGTTAACTTTTTTTTTAAATTCCTTTTTTTGTTGAAAGTTAATTTTTTGAATTGAAAATATAACTATCACATTTTTTGTTGAAAATTTATCCATTTTAGTCGAAAATCGGCTTTTGTTTATTTAAATTAATTTTTTAAACTGAAAATCCATCTTTGTTATTAAAAGTTCAACTATTTGGTTAAAGATTCATATTTTTGGTTTAAAATTCCACTTTTTTTGTAGAAAATTATTTTGTTTGCTTTAAAGTTCAACAATTTTGTTCGAAATTAAACTTTTTATCAAAGATTCATATTTTGGGGTTAAAAGCTTAACTGTTTTGTAGAAAATTAATCATTTTGGCTTGAAAATTGAAATTAGCTCGAGGGACTTTCTAGAAATAAAAAAATAAATAAATTTTGGCTGACATTTTTTTTCTTTAAGAATTGAGACATCTTTCTTGGTTGAAAATTCAACTCTTCTGTTGAAAATTCCTCTTTTTGATTTGAAAATTAAAATATATTTTGGTGGAAATATCAACTATTACACTTTTCTTTAAAAATTCATTTTTTTGTTGAAGATTCATCTCTTTGGTTAAAAATGTTAACTATTTTTTTTTCTCCTTTTTTTGTTGAAAGTTAATTTTTTGAACTGAAAATATAACATTCCTTTTTTATGTTGAAAATTTATCGATTTTTGTTGAAAATCTGCTTTTTTATTTATAATTATTTTTTTTAACTGAAAATTTATCTATTATATTTTTGTTGAAAATCCATCTTTGTTAAAAGTTCAACTATTTGATTAAAGATTTATATTTTGTGGTTGAAAGCTTAAATGTTTTATAGAAAATTCGTCTTCTTGACACACTTTTCGTTCATTTTTTTGGTTGAAGTTTCATCTCTTTGGTTGAAAATGTACCTTTTTGAGTTCAAAACTCAACGGTTTAGTGGAAAATTGATGTATTTTGACGAAAATTCTTATTTTTTTGTAGAAAATTAATTGTCTTGATTGAAAATTTATCTCTTTCGTTGAAAATTTAATTATTTTATATTCTTGGTTAAAAATACAACTGTTGGTTGAAAATGAATATATTTTGGTTGAGGATTCAACTATTTTGTAGAAAATTGGTCCTTTTTGCTAGAATTCAACTGTTTTTGGTTTAAAATAAAAATATCAAAGTTTATTTTTTAACTGAAAATTAAACTATTTCATGTTTGGTTAAAAATGTATCTTCGTTCGTTGAAAATTCAACTATTTAGTCGAAAAATCGTCTTTTGTGGTAATCGGATAAGTACCTTTTTTTATTAATCATCTTTGTGACTAATTTATCTTTTTGGTTGAAAATTAATTTCTTTTGTTGAAGTTTTAACTATTAGCTTGAAAATTCGTGTTTTTTTGTTAAAAATTAATTTTTGTAACTGAAAATAGAACTTCCATTTTGTGTTGGAAATGTATATTCTTTAGTTGAAAATTCGACTTTTTTTGTATAAAATTAATCTTCTCAGTTAAAAATTCATTTTGTTCGAAAAATAAAACTATTTGGTTGAAAATGAATTTTTTTAACTGAAAATTTAACTATTCTATTTTTGGTTGAAAATTTACCTTCTTTCATTAAAAAGTAATGTATTTTATTGAAATTTTTTTTGTAGAAAATGCATCTTTTCTGTTGAAAATTCACCTTTTTGGAAAAAAATTCATTTTGTTGTTGTTGAAGTATCGTCATTTTATTTAAAAATTAATTTCTTTGGTTGAAAATTGAATTTTTTTCTTGAAAACTTTTTTTTTTTATTGAAAATAATTTTTTGACTGAAAATTTAACTGTTACGATTTTTGTTAAAAATGTATTGTTTTAGTTGAAAATGAATTTTTGTAACTGAAAATTTAACTATTCTATTTTAGGCTGAAAATGTACCTTCTTTCGTTGAAAATTATTGTATTTTATTGAATTTTTTTTTATAGAAAATGCATGTTTTCGGTTGAAAGTTCACCTTTATGGTGAAAAATTCTTTTTTTTTTTTATTAAGTGTCGTCATTTTGTTTAAAAATTAATTTCTTTATTTGGAAATGGAACTTTTTTCTAGAAAAATCTTTCTTTTTTATTGAAAATAATTTTTGGACTGAAAATTTAACTGTTACGATTTTTGTTAAAAATGTCTAATTTTTAGTTGAAAATTAATTTTTGTAACTGAAAATTTAACTATTCTATTTTAGGTGGAAAATTTATTTTCTTTGTTTAAAAGTAATGTATTTTGTTAAAAAATCGTCTTGGTAGAAAATTAATCTTTTTGGTGGAAAAATCAACTATTTTGTTAAAAATCCTTCTTTTTTTTTGGAAATGCAGTTTGTTTTCATACTTGAAACAAAAGTTTATAACAGTTAGGAAAAATGAAAAATTGTTAAGGGAAATTCAGGGAATTTCGAAATAGGGATTTTGTAGTAACCCTGAAAAGGGGATAAAAGATTCTTGAGCAATGCGGATTTTTTCGAACGCGTGGGATGATATGTTAGTGCGCAAGACTGGTGGACCGATCAAAGCTTTTGGTGGGTATCGTGTAAAGTCGTGTAACTAGGTACTTGATAAACCAGAAAGTCTCGGAACATTCATACACGTTTACGATATTACCCGCGATCAATAATGTATTCTTGATAGCGTAGGCGATTCTTAGGTCGCCTATACGGAAATCGAGATTAAACGCTTACTCAGGAGCAGGGTGCACAGTCTTCCCCTTTTTTTCTGATTTTCCCCTTTTTTCCTAAAATTCCCCTTTTTCCCCTTTTCTCTTTAAATATACGATATTTGAAAATAGAATATTTGAATTACGCGGAAAATTCTCTGAAATTAGTAAGTGTACCCATTATTGAATAATAATTAAAGAAATTATAGCACATAAATAAATTATTTATGAATTTTTCCTATTGGTTAAAAAGTTATAACCGATTTGTTATATTTACAGCTTTTACTAGTGAACAATAATAAAAAATTACGAAATCTAAACATAAATTTTTGGCTGAATAACAATTTTTTGAAAATGTGCAAAAAGATGTTTTTTTTTTTTTATTGAGTTATATGCACACATTTTAAACAAAGTTGAATATGTCGAACCTGAAGTTTATTCAGCTTCAACCAAAGAAACATTTTATCATTTTGCTTTTTCGGAAAATCTTTTGTCGTGATTTAAGATTTTTGGGATTTCATTTTCTCTTTTCGATTTTGGAACCTTATAAACACCAAGAAAAAAATGTTACCGATGAATAAAAAATAATAACATGTTTCTTTGGTTCAAGCTAAAGACATTTCAGGTTCGAATAAATCCAAAAAGCATGTTTTTGAACATTTAAAAAAAATTCTAAATAAGGCAAAATTTATTTTTGAATTGAAAAAATTTTTAATTGTAAATTTAAAAAAGAGAACAGATGTTGAACATATTAAAATTGTGTATTTAACTAATTTTATTTTTTTTCGGGCTTTTTTTATATCACTGTGAATGGATTATTAACGACCTGAGTATATCCAATTTTTAAAAATAAATTCTTGAATGGCAGAAATCATTGAAAAATCATTGACAATTATTGAAAATATAACATTTCTTATAAAAAGGTTGTTTGTTCTTCTCGACATGTAAAAATAAATGTTTCATCTTTCCCCTATTGTCCCCTTTTTCGTGAGAAAATTACCCTATTTCCCCTGTTTTGGGCTCCTTTTGCGCTGTGATCCCTGTAATTGTGAAAAACCTAAAAAAAAAAGAAGAGGCTCCCAATAATTAAAAGGTTACATTTTTTAAATTTAAGAGCGAATCGCAATAGTTAAACGATGGACGAAGTGATGGTGATGATTTGATATATCACTTCTTCCATCGTTTGACTATTACGGTTCGCTCTTAAATTTTCAAAATGTAACCTTTTAATTATTGGGAGCCTCTTTTTGTTTTTTGAGGGTTTTCCCAATTATATTTTCGGAACACCGTTTCAATTCTTTTCATCGGACCACAAATTTGATGCCAAAATTGTTTTTGTGGAGGTAAATTTGTATTGTATTATTTAAAATTCGACTCTATATGACATTATGTATTTCTTTGAATTGTAGTTAAAAGAAATTTTATCACTTTTTATAAGTTTAATTTACCTGAAAATGACCGACAGTATAGGTCGAAACGTTGTTATTATAATTATGATTAAAATGGTTTGACATGGAAAAATCCTAGTAGTTTTTTATTTTCAATTGATCGAAAGAGCGAAAGAATAGAACTCATGTTCCTATTAAATTAACACCTGTAAATTGCTTCAATCATACGTATTCTTATACTATGCAAAAATGGGAAAATTTATCAGATTTATACAAATTTGTCGAAATGGAAATTCAAGTCGATTGTAAAAATAATGCTGTGCCACAATGCAGAGAAAACGAACATCAAGATTGTTCGTATCTATAAGGATTTCATAAAAAAAAGTCTCTTGCTTATTTTCATTTTGTAAACACTCTTTTTCATTCCATTAATTATTGTATAAGGATGCAAGAATACGTAATTGGAGCAATGGTAAACCGTTTGGGAGGGGAATTCGTATTTTATACACAACAACTAATAGTCCAGTCAATGAAGGATTTAAAAAAAAATTCGGATAGGTAGAATTTTTTTTTCACAGATTCGTTGGGAATAGCTTTATAAAGATACTGTAAAAAGTCCCCAACCATATGTGTACGGCAACGGCCGCCATGATGGAAAGTGTTAAACAATAACATGTTTTATAAAATAACTCGAGAAAGCTTGATTTCAGCTCGAAAATGGTTATATTGAAAAATGTTCACAATTTTATAGTGCACAAAAAAAGTTCTAACAGTTATAGACGTATTGTCAACGGTTACGCTATAAAATTGGATTAACTGTACAATTGTGCGATTTCTGATCAAATAAAGTAAAAGCTGAACAGTTACACACTCACTTAATCCAAGTTTATAGCGTAATCGTTGACAATACGTCTACAACTGTTAGAAATTTTTTGTGCACTATAAAATTGTGAACATTTTTTAATATAACCATTTTCGAGCTAAAATCAACCGTTCTCGAGTTATTTTAAAAAAACATGTTATTGTTTAACAATTTCCATCATGATAGCCGTTGCCGTACACATATGGTTGGGGACTTTTTACTGTATCTTTATAAGGCTATCCCCAACGTATCAGTGAAAAAAAATTCTACCTATCCCAATTTTTTTTAAAATCCTTCATTGACTGGACTATTATTGAACTTTTTTTAAATCGGAGTTTAATATAAAGTTAACAGAACTCTGTTAGAGTTATTCCAGATTTGTTCTACATTAACTCCTGAAAGTTATACAGAATATAGAACATTTTTTCAAGGTTCGCTTTCATCCCCAACTTTTGAAATAGTTCAAGAAAGTTTAATGAACTTTTTTCTGTGTAAACCATGAATTTTCTAGAAATATATATATTCGGTTTCGGTTTTGATTCCTTAGGAATCGAACCGAAGGGCCTATGACAAAGCCACTGAATGCGTCCTCGGGTTGCGGATAGAGGGCCCCTGTACCAAGGGTTTCTGCTCAATATGGTTACAATAATTAATAAGCAGTCGCGGACAATTGTCCAGGGATGGTCC
>JAABKJ010006108.1:0-22299 GCA_011634705.1 Andricus grossulariae | reverse complement strand
TGATTACAGCGCATCTTTTTCGCTTCTGTCTTTCAGATTCTTCTTCAAAGATTTTTTTTTTTTTTTTTGATAGAGGCAAGAATTTTAGTTGATAAATTGCACAAATAGTTGAATCTTTTACTAATAAAATAAAATGTTAATAAAGTAGTTGAATGTTCAATCTAGAGGATTAGGAACCAAAAGGTCTTATGATTACAGCGCATCTTTTTCGCTTATGTTTTTCAGATTCTTCTTCAAAGATTTTTTTTTATAGAGAAAAGAATTCTATTTGATGAGTTGCACAAATAGATGAAACAAAATAGAATTTTAACAAAATATTCGAATTTTCAATCTAGAGGATTGAATAACAAAAGGTCTAATGATTACAGCGCACCTTTTTCGCTTATGTCTTTCAGATTCTTCTTTAAAGATTTTTTTTTTATAGAGAAGAGAATTTCATTTTATAAATTGCACAAATAGATGAATCTTTTTCTAGAAAAATAGAATTTTAACAAAGTATTTGAATTCTCAATCTAGAGGATTAAGAACCAAAAGGTCTTATGATTACAGCGCACCTTTTTCGCTTATGTCTTTCAAATTCTTCTTCAAAGATTTTTTTTTTGTCGACAAAGGAAAGAATTCCATTTGATAAATTGCACAAATAGATTATTTTTTTACTAACAAAATAGAATTTCAACAAAGTATTTGAATTTTCAATCTAGAAAATGAAAGACCTGAAGGTCTAATGATTACAGCGCACCTTTTTCACTTATGTCTTTCAGAATCTCCTTCAAAGATTTTTTTTTTATAGAGAAAAGAATTCCATTTGATAAATTGCACTAATAGATGAATCTTTTATCAACAAAATAGAATTTTAACAAAGTATTTTAATTTTCAATCTAGAGGATTAAAGAACAAAAAGGTCTAATGATTACAGCGCACCTTTTTCGCTTAAGTCTTTCAGATTCTTCTTCAAAGATTTTTCTTTTTTTTGATAAGGGAAAGAATTCCATTTGATAATTTACACAAATAGTTGAATCTTTTAGTGATAAAATAAAATTTTAACAAAGTAGTTGTATTTTCAATCTAGAAAATTAAGGACAGAAAGGTCTTCTGATTACAGAGCATCTTTTTCGCTTCTGTCTTTCAGATTCTTCTTTAAAGATTTTTTTACAAAGGAAAGAATTCCCTTTGATAAATTACACAAATAGTTGAATATTTTAGCAATAAAATACAATTTTTAAAAAGTATTCGAATTTTCAATCTAGAGGATTAAGGACCAAAAGGTCTAATGATTACAGCGCATCTTTTTCGCTTCTGTCTTTCAGATTCTTCTTCAAAGATTTTTTTTTCTTCACAGAGGAAAGAATTCCATTTGATAAATTGCATAAATAGTTGAATCTTTGACTAATGAAATAAAATGTTAACAAAGTAGTTGAATGTTGAATCTAGAAGATTAATTTTCTATAAAAAAAAGACGAATTTTCTACGAAATAAATGAATTTTCAACCAAATAGTTGAATTTTCAACCAAAAACTCAGGATTACAGCGTATTTTGTTAGCTTCTAACTTTAAGGTTCCTTCTTCAAAGATCATTTGTTTTTAAAAGTGAAAAATATTTTCTTTGATAAATTACACGAAAAGTGAATCTTCCACTAACAAAATAAAATTTTGACAAAATAGTTCAATTGTCGACCAAGTAGCTTAATTTTCAATCTAGAAGTTTAATTTTCCACCAAAGAAGACGAATTTTCTACCAAATAATTAAATCTTTTACTAATATTGATCAATTTTCAACAAAAAATGGATGAGTTAAATTTTCACTTCAAAAAATAAATTTTCAGTTTAAAAAATAAATTTTCAGGTAAAAAAATTAATTTTCATCTAAAAAAATTAATGTTCAACCAAAAGAACGAAGTTTCAATAAGTTAGTTAAAATTCTCAAGCAAGTAGTTGAATTTCCAAATAAGAAATATGAACTTTCCACCAAAAAGAGGATAGTTGAATTTTCACTCAAATTTTTTTTTGAAATATACAAAACTATTTAACCAGAGAGATGAATTTTCAACCCAAATAGGCGAATTTTCTACAAAACAGTTGAATTTTCAATACAAATTTTATTTTTAACCAAAAAGTGGATTTTTCAACTTAAAACGATCAATTTTCAACGAAATATAAAATTGTCAAATTTTCAGTTCAAAAAATTGATTTTCAGATAAAAAAATTAATGTTCAACCAAAAAAAAACGAAGTTTTAACGAATTAGTTAAATTTTCAAGCAAGTAGTTGAATTTCCAAATATGAAATATAAACTTTCCACCAAAAATAGAATAGTTGAATTTTCATTTGAAAATTTTTAAATATACTTGACTATTTAATCAAAAAGATGAATTTTCAAGCCAAAAAGGCGAATTTTCTAAAAAAAGTGGAATTTTCATCCAAAAAGTTTATTTTTAACCAAAAAGTGGATTTTTCAACTTAAAACGATCAATTTTCAATGAAAAATAGAATTGTCAAATTTTCAGTTTAAAAAATTGATTTTCAGATAAAAAAATTATTGTTCAACCAAAAAAAAAACGAAGTTTTAACGAATTAGTTAAATTTTCAAGCAAATTATTGAAATTTCAAATAAGAAATATAAACTTTCCACCAAAAAGAGAATAGTTCAATTTTCATTAAAAAAAATAATTTGTTAATATACCTAAATATTTAACCAAAGAGATGAATTTTCATGACAGAAAGGCGAATTTTCTAAAAAACTTGAATTTTCAACCAACAAGTGGATTTTTCAACTTAAAACGATCAATTTTCAACGAAAAATAGAATTGTTAAATTTTTAGTTTAAAAAATTGATTTTCAGATGAAAAAATTAATTTTCATCAAGAAAATTATGTTCAACCAAAAAAACGAAGTTTTAACAAATTAGTTAAATTTTCAAGCAAATAGATGAATTTTCAAATAAGAAATATAAACTTTCCACCAAAAAGAGAATAGTTAAATATTCATTAAAACAATTTTTTTTATATATTTAAATATTTAACCAAAGAGATGAATTTTCGAGACAGAAAGGCGAATTTTCTACAAAACAGTTGCATTTTTAACCAAAAAGTTTATTTTTAACCAAAAAGTGGTACTTTTAACTGAAAATAATCAATTTTCAACAAAAAATGGAATAATTAAATTTGCCGTTCAAAAAATGGATTTTCAAAACACAAAAAAAAACGAATTTTCAAGAAAATACTTCAATCTTAAACCAAATAACTAAATCTTTTACTAATGTCAATCAGTTTTCAACAGAAAATGGAATATTTAAATGTTCACTTCAAGAAATAAATTGTCACTTCAAAAAATAAATTGTCAATTTAAAAAATAAATTTTCAGATAAAAGTTAATTATAAGTTTCCAACAAAGTAGTTCAACTTTTAACCATGGAATTGAATTTTCAACCTACAGCAATGTATTTTTACCCAAACAGTTGAAATTTCAATTAAAATGTAAATTTTCAAAGAAATAGTTGAATTTTCAAATAAAAAAGACAAATTTCGAACAAAAAACAAAACAACGACATTTTTAGTTAAAAAAAATAATTAAAAAAAAGGATTTTTAAACAAAATAGTTCAATCTTCAAACAATAAAACGAATTTTCAACAAAATAGTTTAACTTTCAACCAAGTTTAATTTTCTTCGAAAAATAGATGAATTTTTTTATTGGATTTTAATCATTCAGTTTGAATTTAAGGATAAAAACGAGAAAAAGGGGAAGTTTCTTAAAAAAGGGAAAAAAGGGGGAACTCTTTAAAAAAAGGAGAAAGAGGGGAATTCTTCAATTAAAAAAAAAACTTATCACGTAGCGTATACATTTTTTTAAATAAGGATCAGAAATATTTCAATCTTTTTTAATTAAATTAGAACACTTTCCAATACTTTTCAGTAATTAAATTACAGTTTGTCAATAAATACTTTTAGATCCCTTTCCAGATAATTTTGCAAGACTTAGCAATTTAATCCTCCTTTATAAATTCAATTAATTCCTTTTTAAGCTTCTTCTGATTCTGAAAAGCTTCAATTTTAGCTTTTCCAATTATAAAATGTCCAAGTTGGAACTAAACTAAAAGTTGTACGAATGTATGTCGTATGTCGATCGTTAACAATGGTACTTCAGTTGCAGTTTTTTTTTCTTTCTTTTTTTTTGCTGTTGCCTATCTCATACAGCTCAATCAATAAGAAAGTAGGATCACCTAGCAAGCAACGAAAAAGATAAATACAGAACCTACCTACAGTTACAATTTTTTAAACCTTTTTATGTTGACGATTTAAAATAGTTGAATTTTAAACTAAAAACGATCAATTTTTAATAATTAATAAAATGGTTAAATTTGCAGTTTACAAAATTGATTTTTAGCACACAATAAAACGAATTTTTAAACAAATAGTTAAATTTTCAAGCAAATAGTAGAATTTTCAAATAAGAAATATAAGCTTTCCACCAAAAGAGAATAGTTAAATTTTCATTGAAAATTTTTTTTTCAATATATTTAAATATTCAACCAAAGAGATGAATTTTCGAGCCAGAAAGTCGAATTTTCTACAAAACTTGAATTTTCAACCAAAAAGTGCATTTTTCAACTTAAAAAGTTCAATTTTCAACAAAAAATAGAATTGTCAAATTTTCAGTTTGAAAATTGATTTTCAAATGAAACAATTAATGTTCAACCATAAAAACGAAGTTTTAACAAATTACTTAAATTTTGAAGCAAATAATTGAATTTTCAAATAAGAAATATAAACTTTCCACCAAAAAGAGCATAGTTAAATTTTCCTTAAAATTTTTTTTTTTTCAAAAATATACTTAAATATTTGACCAAAGAAATTAATTTTAAAGCCAAAAAGGAGAATTTTTTACGAAACAGTTGAATTTTCAAACAAAAAGTTTATCTTCAACCAAAAAGTAGAATTTTAAACTAAAAAGAATCAATTTTCAATCAAAAATAGAATAGTTAAATTTGCAGTTTAAAGAGTGGATTTTCAGAACACAAAAAAAAAACGAATTTTCAACCAAATAATTAAATTTTGAAACCAAATTTAATTATTTAAATAAATTTTTAAAAAAGTATTTCAATTATCAATCAAGTACCTGAATTTTCAATCCAGAAGTTTAATTTTCTACCAAGCAAGACGAATTTTTAAGAAAATACGTGAATTTTCAACCAAATAATTGAATCTTGTATTAATATCAATAAATTTTCAACAGGACATGGAATAGTTAAATTTTCACTTTAAAAAATAAATTTTCAGATAAAAAAATTAATTTTTATCTAACAAAATAAGTGTTCAATAAAAAAAAGAAGTTTTAACAAATTAGTTAAATTTTCAAACAAATGGTTGAATTTTCAAATAAGAAATATAAACTTTCCACCAAAAAGAGAATAGTTCAATTTTGATTTTAAAAAATTTTTCAAAAATATACTTAAATATTTAACCAAAGAGATGAATTTTTAAGCCAAAAAGGCAAATTTTCTACAAAACAGTTGAATTTTCAACCAAAAATTTTAATTTTAACCACAAAGTGGAATTTTCAACTCAAAACGATCAATTTTCAACGAAAAATAGAATTGTCAAATTTTCAGTTTAAAAAATTGATTTTCAAATAAAAAAATTAACTTTTATCTAAAAAAATTAATGTTCGACCAAAAAAAAACGAAGTTTTAACAAATTAATTAAATTTTCAAGCAAAAAGTTGAATTTTCAAATAAGAAATATAAGCTTTGCACCAAAAAGAGAATAGTTAAATTTTCATTAAAAAAAAAATTTTCAAAAATGTACTTAAATATTTAAACCAAGTAGCTAAATTTTCAATTAAGTTTAATTTTCTACCAAAGAAGACGAATTTTTAAGAAAATACATGAATTTTCAACCAAATAATTGAATCTTTTACTAATATCGATCAATTTTCAACAAAAAATGGAATAGTCAAATTTTCACTTCAAAAGATAAATTTTCAGTTTATAAAATAAATGTTCAAAAAAAATTAATGTTCAAACAAAGAACCAAAGTTTTAACAGATTAGTTAAATTTTCAAGAAAATAGTTGAAATTTCAAAAAAGAAAATAGTTCAATTTTCAAATAAGAAATATAAACTTTCCACC
This sequence comes from Andricus grossulariae, assembly GCA_011634705.1. Lineage (NCBI taxonomy): Eukaryota > Metazoa > Arthropoda > Insecta > Hymenoptera > Cynipidae > Andricus > Andricus grossulariae. Next base: position 16,175 of record JAABKJ010006108.1, on the reverse strand, counting down.
AAAAAGAGCATAGTTCAATTTTCACTTAAAATTTTTTTTTCAGAAATATACTTAAATATTTAACCAAAGAAATGAATTTCCAACCCAGAAAGGCGAATGTTCCACAAATCAGTTGAATTTTCAAACAAAAAATTTATTTGTGACCAAAAAGTGGAATTTTTAACTAAAAAAAAACATTTTCAACCAAATAATTGAATGTTTTACTAATATCGATCAATTTTCAACAAAAAGTGGAATAGTTAAACTTTAACTTCAAAAATAAATTATCATTTTTAAAAAGAAATTTTCAGTTTAAAAAATAAGTTTTCAGAAAAAAATTCATTTTCATCCAAAAAAATTAAATTTCAACCAAAAAACGAAGTTTTAACAAATTAGTTAAATTTTCAAGCAAATAGTTGAATTTTCAAATGAGAAATATAAGCTTTCCACCAAAAGAGGATAGTTAAATTTTCCTTCAAATTTTTTTTTCAAAGATATACTTAAATATTTAACCAAAGAGATGAATTTTTGAGCCAAAAAGGTGAATTTTCTACAAAACAGTTTAATTTTAAACCAAAAATTCTAATTTCAACCAAAAAGTGAAATTTTCAACTTAAAACGATCAATTTTCAACGAAAAAGAATTGTTCAATTTTCAGTTTAAAAAATTTATTTTAATTACAAAAAAGATACGAATTTTCAACAAATTAGTTAAATCTTCAAGCAAATAGTTGAATTTTCGAATAAAAAATATACTTTTTCAGATAAAAAAATTAATTTCCATCTAAAAAAATTAATGTTCAACCAAGAAAAACGAACTTTTAACAAATTAGTTAAATTTAAAAGCAAATAGTTGAATTTTCAAATAAGAAATATAAACTTTCCACCAAAAAGAGAATAGCTAAATTTTTATTTAAAATTTTTTTTAAATATATTAAAATATTCAGCCAAAGAAATGAATTTTCAATCCAAAAATTTTATTTTTAACCAGATAGATTATTTTTAACTAAAGACAATCAATTTTTAACCAAAAATGGAATAGATAAATTTTCAGTTTAAAAAATGGATTTACAGTACACAAAAAAAAATATGTTTTAACCAAACAGTTAAATTTGTCAACAAACTTCAACTAATTAAATAAATTAAAAAAAGCAATTCAATTATTATCAACCAAGTAGCTAAATTTTCAATCAAGAAGTTTAATTTTCTACCAAAGAAGACGAATTTTCACCTAAATAATTGAATCTTTTACAAATATCGATCAATTTTCAACAGAAAATGGACTAGTTAAATTTTCACTTCAAACAAGAAATTTTCATCTTTTAAAATAAATTTTGAGTCTAAGAAATAAATTTTCGGAAAAAAAAATAATTTTCGTATAAAAAAATTAATTTTCAACAAAAAAAAACGAAGTTTTAACAAATTAGTTAAATTTTCAAGCGAATAGTTGAATTTTCAAATAAGAAATATAAACTTTCCACCAAAAAGAGCATAGTTAAATTTTCCTTAAAAATTTTTTTTTCAAAAATATACTTCAATATTTAACCAAAGAGATGAATTTTCATGCCAAAAACGCGAAGTTTCTACAAAACGGTTTGAATTTTCAACCAAAAAGTTAATTTTTAACCAAAAAGTGGAATTTTCAACTTAAAACAATCAATTTTCAACGAAAAATAGAATTGTTAAATTTTCAGTCTAAAACAATTATTTTTATCACAAAAAAGAAACAAATTTTCAACAAATTAGTTAAATCTTCAAGAAAATAGTTGAATTTTCAAATAAAAAATATACATTTTCCACAATGAATGGAATATTGAAATTTTCATTACAAAAAAAAAGACTTCTTGATAAAATAGATAAATTTTCAACCAAAGAGATGAATTTTCAGTCCAAAAAAGCAAATTCTCCACAAATCCGTTTAATTTTTAACCCGACAATAAAAATTGTCGACCAAAAAGTTTATTTTTAACTAAATAATTTATTTTTTAACCAAAAACAATCAATTTTCAACAAAAAATGGATTAGTTAAATTTGTAGTTTAAAAACTGATTTTCAGAACACAAAAAAGCAGAAAATGGAATAGTTGAATTTTCGCTTTAAAAAATAAATTTTCAGCTTAAAAAATAAATTTTCAGTTTCAAAAATAAATTTTCCGATAAAAAATTAATTTTCATTAAAAAAAATTAATGTTCAACCAAAAAAACGAAGTTTTAACAAGTTAGTTGAATTTTGAAGCAAATGATTGAATTTTCAAATACAAAATATAAACTTTCCACCAAAAAGAGAATAGTTTAATTTTGATTTCAAAAAAAAAATTCAAAAATAATACTTAAATATTTAACAGTTGAATTTACAACTAAAAAGTTTATTTTTAACCATAAGTGGATTTTTCAACTTAAAACGATTAATTTTCAACGAGAAATGGAATTGTTAAATTTTTAGTTTAAAAAATTGATTTTCATCACAGAAAAAAAAAGAATTTTCAACAAAACAGATAAATATTCAACTAATTAAATTCATTTTTAACAAAATATTTCGATTTCTTTAAAATCTCTTGAAATTCCTTAAAGCCTTTTAAAGCCTGTCAAATCTTTCGAAATCCCTTACAATTTTTTCAAGCTCTTCAAAATTTCTTGGAATTTTTAAAAATACCCTAAGATATTAAAAATCTTCGAAATCCCTTTAAATTATTGAAATGAATAAAAAGTTTCTTGGAATTTTTTAAAATATCCTAAAATCTTGAAAATCTTTGGAAATACCTTAAAATATTTAAACATGGTTGAAATCCTACGAAATTCCTCAATTCTAGTGAATACATTTTTCGAAATCCATTAAAATATTATAAAATCCGGCGAAATTACATGCAATTTGATATTTTCTAAAATCCTGAGAAATTATTAAAATACATTGCAAGCTTTTAGAATCTGTAGAAATCATTTAAATCCTCGAAAATCTTATAAAATCCCGTGAAATCTTTTAAAATATCTTAAAAACTTATATGTCCTATAAAATCGTACCATATTTCCAAAATTCTAAAAAAAATTTCAAGACCCCATTAAAATTTGTATATACCCCTTAAAATCATTAAAATCCTTTCAAATTCTTTGGAAATGTTTTGGTCTCTTGAAAATGCCCTAGAATTTTTTTAAATATCCTTAAATATATCAAATTCTTTGAAATCTTTTAAAATCCCTTGAAACTTCGCAAAGCTCTTGAAAATTCCTTGGGATTTTTTAAAATACCCTAAAATCTTCTGAAATCACTACAAGTTATTAAGACATATATTTAAAATACCTTAAGAATATTCAGAAATATAAATAAATAATAATAATAAATATAAACAAAAGTTATCTTTTCGTTTAAAAAAGTGACTGATTATTCTTGATAGACTTTTGCAAATTTTTTTATTAAATCCATGACTTTTTCCTGAAGAAGAAAATTCCCTGATTTCCAGATTTTCCCTGACCTGCGGCGACCCTGAATGATAATAATAATTAATAAGGTTGAGTAATCGTTAAGAAAACGACAAGTATGAATTAGAATGTTATATTGAGCTGCTGACCCACTTTAATAAACGGGAAAATCTAATTCTATCTTTAAAAGTTTATCAATAAATTTTCCGATATCTAAAGCCGAGAATACTGATCCTAATTATATACCGAATTCGCTGGTATAATGGAAATAGAATCTGAAAATCAATTATCAAACAGTGAATTCGTGAATAATAATTATTTATTTAATCATTTGTTTGTAACAATTGAAGAAATGAAGCAATTTAATTTATGATAAAAAATGTATTTCGTGATGTCTATATGTACTAATTCTATGTGTTGTTAAGGAAATATTCACAATGAGTCGTTCAAATCTCCCCTTTACTCACTCCATTACCCCTCATCTCATCTCGTCTCGAATCTCGTCTCGAATCTCATCTCGAGTCTCGCCTAGAATCTCTCGAATCGCCTCGAAAATCGACTTGAACTTCATCTCGAATCTCTTCTTGAATTTCTTCTTGAATCTCGTCTCGTCTCGAACATCATCTCGTCTCCGATCTCCTCCCGAATCTCGTCTTGAATCTCGTCCAGACTCGCGCTTCGAATTTCTTCACGAATCTCGTCTCTAATATCATCTCGTCTCGAATCTCGTCCCGAGTCTGTCTCAAATCTTGTCCAAACACGAGTTTCGAATTTCATCTTAACTCTCGTCTCATTTTGAATCTCGTCTTGAATCTTGTCTTGACTCTCGTCTCGAATCTTGTGTGGAATCTCGTCTTGAATCTCGTCTTGAATCTTAGCTTGAATCATGTCTTGAATCCTAGCTTGAATCACGCCTCGAACATTGTCTTGAATCTCGTCCTGAATCTCGTCTAGGATCGCGCATCGAATCTCCTCTTGAATTTCGTCTCGAATATCTTCTCTAATCTCTTCTTGAATTACCTATTGAATCTCGTCTCGTCTCGAACATCATCTCGTCTTTGACCTCCCGAATCTCGTCTTGAATATCGTCCAGAATCACGCCTCGAATCTCGTAGCGAATTTCTTCTTGAATTTCTTCTCGATTCTCGTCTCTAATATCATCTTGTCTCGAATCTCCTCCGGAGTCTCGTCTCAAATCTTGTCTAGACACGAGTTTCGAATTTCACCTTGAATCACGTCTTGGATCTCATTTTGAATCTCGTCCTGAATCTTGTCTTGGCTCTCGTCTTGAGTATTGTCTCGAATCTTGTTTCGAATCTCGTCTTGAATATTGTCTCGAATCTCGTATTGAATCTCCTCTTGAATATTATCTTAAATCTCGTATTGAATCTCATCTAGATTCGCGCATCAAATTTCGTATCGAATCTTTTCTCTAATCTCTTCTTGAATCTCTTCTCGACTCTCGTCTCGTCTCGAATATTATCTCGTCTCAAATTTCGTCCCGAGTCTCGTCTCGAATCTTGTCTAGCCACGCGTCTCGAATTTTATTTTGGATATCGTCTTGGATCTCGTCTCGAATATCTTCTCTAATCTCTTCTGGAATCTCTTCTCGATTCTCGTCCCATCTTGAATATCATCTCGTTTCGAATCTCGTTCCGAGCCTCGTCTTGGATCTTGTCTAGACACGCGTCTCGAATTTCATCTTGGATCTCGTCTTGGATCTCGTCTCGAATCTTGTCTTGAATCTTGTATTTATAATGTATTATAAATAATTTAAATAATTTAAATAATTTTTTTTTTTATAATAGAAAATGTCTTTCGTGATGCGTATATTTACTAACTCTATGTGTTCTTGAGGAAATATGCATATTAAGTCGTTCGAATCTCCCCTTTACCCCTCATCTCGTCTCGTCCCGAATCTTCTGCGTCTCGAAGCTTACCTCGAGTCTGGTCTAGAATCTCGTCCTGAATCTCGTCTAAAATCGTGCCTCGAATCTGTTCTATAATCTCTTCTTGAATTTCTCCTGGAATTTCGTCTCGTCTCGAACATCATCTCGTCTCTGATCTCCTCCCGAATCTCATCTTGCATCTCCTCTAGAATCGCGCCGCGAATCTCGTCTCGAATTTATTCTTGAATTTCTTCTCGAATCTCGTCTCTAATATCATCTGGTCTCGAATCTCGTCCCCAGTCTCGTCGCAAATCCTGTCTAGACACGCGTTTCGAATTTCATCTTAAATCTCGTCTTGGATCTCATTCTGAATCTCGTCTTGAATCTTGTCTTGACTCGCGTCCTTAATATTGTCTCGATTCTTGTTTTGAATCTCGTCATGAATTTCGTCTTGAATCTCGTCTTTAATCTCGTATCGAATCTTAGCTTGAATCGCGTCTTGAATAGTGTCTCGAATCTCGTCTTGAATATTATCTCGAATTACGTTTCAAATTACATATTGAATCTCGTCTTGGATCTCATCTAGTTTCTTGTCTCGAATATCTTCTCCAATATCTTCTTGAATCTCTTATCGAATCTCGTCTCGTCTCGCATATCATCTCATTTCAAATATCATCTCGTCTTGAATCTCGTCCAGAGTCTCGTGTCAAATCTTAGCTTGAATCTGATCTTGAATATTGTCTCGAATCTCGTATTGGATCTCCTCTTGAATATTATCTCGAACCTCGTATTGAATCTCATCTAGAATCGCGCATCAAATCTCGTATTGAATTTCGTCTCAAATCTCTTCTTGAGTCTCTTCTCGAATATCGTATCGTCTCGAATCTTCTCCAGAGTCACGTCTCGAATCTATTCAAGACGAGATGATTGTATCTTAGACATGATTAATCGCGTCTCGAATTTCATCTTGGATATCGTCTTGGATCTCGTCTCAAATATTTTTCGAATCCCTTTTCAAATCTCGTCTCGTCTGGAATATCATCTCGTTTTAAATTTCATCTCGTCTTGAATCTCGCCCCAAGTCTCGTCTCGAATCTTAAATTTCGTCTGAATATCATATCGTCTCGAATCTCGTCCCGAGTCTCGTCTCGAATTTCGTCTAGCCACGCGTCCAGGATTTCATCTTGGATCTCGTCTCGAATATTGTTTCAAATCTTGCCTTGAATCTCGTCTTGACTTTCGCCTTAAAGCTTGTCATGAATCTCGTCTCGAATCTTGTATCAAATCTCATCTAGAATCGCGCATCAAGTCTCGTCTTGAATTTCGTCTCCAATCTCTTCTTGTCTCGTCTCGAATATCATCTCGTCTTGAATCTCGTCCCGAGTTTCGTCTGGAATCTTGTCTACACAAAAATCTCGAATTTCATCTTAGATTTCGTCTCGAATCTTGTCTTGAATCTTGTCTTGAATACATTCTTGACTCTCGTCATGAATATTGTCTTGCATCTCGTCTCGAATCTCGTATTGAATCTCATCTAGAATCGCGCATCAAGTCTTGTCTTGAATTTCGTCTCAAATCACTTTTCCTATCTCTTCTTGAATCTCTTCTCGACTCTCGTCCCGTCTCGAATATCGTCTCGTCTTGAGTATCGTCCCGAGTTTCGTCTGGAATTTTGTCTAGACAGAAGTCTCGAATTTCATCTTGGATCTCCTCTCGAATCTCGCCTTGAATCTCATCTCTAGTCTCGCGAAAAAATCAAGACGGACGGATACCCTACCGAAACTGTGAGGGTTTCTGCCCGGGGCTACGAAATCCTAAAAATTATGGTTTTTGTCATTTTTCATCTGAAATAACAAATTAGTGAGCTAAGCTTTTTTCAGAAAAGGATAAACAACCCGAAGTTAAAAAAAGTCTAATGAAATTGTTTGGCGAATTAAAAATGATTAAATTTTCACTAAAAATACTATAAATTTAGAAAAGTACTAATGCCACTAATGATGTGAGTGAATTTGTTTATAATAATCATTTATTCAATAATTATTTGTAACAATTAAAGAAATGAAGAAAGTTCAATTTATAATAAGAAATGTCTTTCGTGATGAGTATATGAACTAATTCTATGTGTTCCTGAGGAAATATGCATATTAAGTGGTTTAAATCTCCCCTTTACCCCTCATCTCGTCCCGTCCCGAAATCTCCTGCGCCTCGAATCTGTTCTCTAATCTCTTCTTGAATTTCTTCTTGAATCTCGTCTCGTCTCGAACATCATCTCGTCTCCGAAATTCTCCCGAATCTCGTCTTGAATCTCGTCCAGAATCGCGCCTCGAATCTCGTCTCGAATTTCATCTTAAACCTCGTCTTGGATCTCATTTTGAATCTCGTTTTGATGCTTGTCTTGACTCTCGTCTTTAATATTGTCTCGAACCTTGTCTCGAATCTCGTCTTGAATTTCGTCTTTATTCTCGTCTCGAATCTTAGCTTGAATCGCGTCTTCTATATTGTCTCGAATCTCGACTTGAATATTATCTTAAATTACGTCTCGAATCTTGTATTGAATCTCACATAGAATCATGCCTTGAATGTGGTCTTGAATCTCTTCTCTGAATTCTTGAAACTCTTCTCGAATCTCAGCTCGTCTCGAATATCATCTCGTTTCAAATATCATCTCGTCTTGAATCTCGTCCTCAGTCTCGTCTCAAGTCTTAGCTTGAATCTCGTTTTGAATATTGTCTCGAAGCTCGTGTTGAATATTGTCTTGAATCTCGTCTTGAATCTTGTATTGAATCTCATCTAGAATTGCGCATCAAATCGCGTTAAGAATTTAGTCTCAAATCACTTCTCTAATATCTACTTGAATCTCTTCTCGACTCGTCTCGAATATCATCTTGTCTCGAATCTCGCCCCGAGTCTCGTCTCGAATCTTGTCTAGACACGCGTCTCGAATTTTATCTTGGATCTCGTCACGAATTTTGTCTGATTTCTGATTTTTTCGTGAACCTTGTCTTGAATCTCATTTTCCATCTGAAATAACAAATTGGTCAGCTAAGCTTTTTTCAGAAAAGGAAAAAGAACCCTGAGTTCGAAAAAAGTCTGACAAAATTGTTTGACGAATTAAAAATGATTAAATTTCTAGTAAAAATACTTTAAATTGAGAAAAGTTGTAATGCCTCTCATACAGCTCAATCAATAAGAAAGTAGGATCACGTAGCAGGGAATGGAGAAGAAGATAAATACTGCCCCCACCTGCAGAGAGTTACAATTCTTTGACCTTTTGTTACCGACGATCAATGGATTCTACTCCGAGCTTTCAGGTCGCGACCTAAAATAAAGTACTATATGTTGTGTGTTTTCCGGAAAAAATTGTGAAAAAAAGCAACTCGGACACTCCACTCTATGAAAAGAGACATAGGTGCTTCAGAGCATTCCTATAACAAAAGAGACCTTTTCAAATTGAAACGTGTTTCAGTTGTTTTTTGTTTCCCTTTTCTGCAATTACGAGAGAGAGTGTTATTTAGAAAATGGAAATCGACGAATAGAATATCAAATACACCGAAAAACTGAAATAGATTAAAAAAATAAAATAGAATATGTATAACCCTGATAGGAAAAAAATGGTACGACAAACTGCAAAGTTCTATAAAAAGAAAGTTTTCATATCTCTCTACATATCTTATATCTATATAATATCTTGCATTCACATATCTCTATGAAACCGCAGTTTTAATAAAGGATTGTAAAAACTTGTATATTTTGCAATAACTCGGCATAGAAAACTAAAAGTTTGTATTAAAATTTACAATTTTTAATGAATTTTAGATCTTTTCGTTCACTTTCAAAAAACGTCAGAAAAGTTCACAAAAGTCAAAAAAAATAAGGAGTGGGGAAATGAGGGTAGGGGAGGTGAGGAGAAATGAGTAAAGAGAGAGTAGGGGAAGTGAGGGAAATGAGGGGAGGAAAAGTAGGGGAAATTAGGGGTGGGGAAGTAGCGGAAATGAGGTGAGGGGAAGTGGAGAAAATGAGGGGAGGGAAAATAGGGAAAGTGAGGGGGAATGAGGGGTGGGAAAAAAGAGTAAATAAGAGGATAGAAAGTAGGAGAAGTGACGGGAAATCATGAGAGGAAAATTGGGAGAAATGAGGGGAGGGGGTGTACAAAAAGAGAGGAGAAATGAGGGGAGGGCCAGTAGGTGAAGGGAGTGGAAACGATAGGAGGGGAAGTGAGGGGAAATAAGTGGAGGGGAAGTTGCGGAAATCAGAGGCGAGGAATTAGGAGGATTGGGGAAGAGAAAGTAGGTGAAGTAGGGGAAAGGGGGAGAGGAAATTAATGGAGGGAAACTCGGGGAAGTGAGAGGTAATGAAGGGAGTAGTAGTAGGGAATGTGAGTGTAAGTGAGGGGAATTGGGGGAAACGATTGGAAATGAGGCTGAGTAGGGGTAGAGAAGGTAGGGGTGGGGAAAGGGAGTAAGGGAAAAGGAGTTTTAGATAAAGAAGCGAGGAGAGGGGGAAGTAAAGGAGAAAGATGTTGGGGAAGTAAGGCGAAGTGTGAAGGGAGGGAAGGGGAATTAGGGGAATTTAGGGGAAGTAGGGGTGGAAAAGCATGGGAGGGGGAGCTCTCAGAATGAAGAAGAAAAATTTAAGTATGAGGCTAGTGAATTTTCCACTGGTGAAAAACTCTTATCTAAAATTATGAATCTTCACGAAACAAATGAATTTTCAAAAAAATATTTCAGTTCTCAACCGAAGCGTTGAATTTTCAACCAAAGATAAGCTTTTTTGATCAAAAAGATATTTTTTCTACGAAAAAAGACGAACTATTAACAAAATATATAAATTTACAACCAACTACTTGAATTTTTAATTGAAAAATATGGTTTTTAAACTAAAAAATATACATTTTCAACCAAAAATAGAACAGCAAAATTTTCAGATAAGAAAATTAATTTTAAAAAAATGAATTTGCAATCAAATACTTAAATTTTCAAATAAAAAGGTTAATATTTAACCAAATAGTTTAATTTTCTACCAAATTATTTTATTTTTCAACCAAAAACATTAATTTTCAACAAAAAAGTTTATTTACGACCAAATCGTTGAATTTTTAACAAAAATGATAAATCTTTAACCAGAAAAATGAATTTCTTACAAAGAAGTGCCACTTAAAAACAATTATTTAATTTCAAAAAATAAATTCTCAACAAAACTTGTAATATTTCATATTTCAACAAAAAAAGATTTTAATTTTAAATCAAAAAAGGTGAATTCAACCAAAAAAAAAAAAGAGTTTTCAACAAAATAGTTGATTTCTCAACCGAAACAAATTACTTTTTAACCAAGAAGTTGCATTTTGAACCAAGAAGGATGAATTTTGAACCAAGAAGATTAATTTTTTACTCAAAAAGTCAAATTTTCAACAAAATACATACATTTTTCACCATAAAAGATCAATTTTTAAGTAACAATATTAATTTGAGACTAAAAATGTAATAGTTAAATTTTCGGTGAATTTAATTCTCAACCATAAAAAAAAATTGTAACCAAAATATGAATTTTCTACAAAAAAAAAGACGAATGATCAACAAAAGACATGAATTTTCAACTACTTAAAAACAGAATTTTCTAAACAGAAAACAATTAAATTCAACCAAAAAATTTCAAATTAGTTAGATTCAACTAACTTAATTGTTTAAACAATTTATAATTATTTTTAATAATATTAAATTTCAATAATGCTAAAAAGTTGCGGGTTTTTCTGAAATTTTCAACTATTTAACTACTTTTAACTTAAAGTGAGTTAATAATTAATTCAATTCAGCAAAAATAATTATTTAAACAAATTATTATTTTTTATAACTATCTTCTTCTTCACTAATGCTAGATAGTTGCGGTTTCTTCAAATTTTTAACTTTTTACCTATTTTTTACTTAGTAAAGTAATAAAGAATTCTAGTTAACAAACATAGTTATTTAAAAAATTTATTATTGTTTATAAATATCTTCTCTCAGATAAGTGCAAAGAAGTTGCAGTTTTTTTAACTCTTAAGCTTCTTGTTCACTTTTCACGTAGTGAGGTAATAATTGATGCAAATTAATAAACATAATTGTCTACACAATTTATTATTGTTTATAACTATCTTCTCTCAGATCATTTTTAGAAAGTTGCGATTTTTTCTGAAATTCTCAACTTTGCTTTGGGTTTTTAGTTATGAACAAGTAATAAATAAACAATAGAGAGAATAATTTCTTAAACAATCTTTTTCTCGATTGTGAGAAAGATTTGTGAGAAGATTGTTTTAAACAATAATAAATCATTTAAATAATTATGTTTTGCTAACTTGGATTAATTATTACCTCACTAAGCAAAAAACTGAACAAAAAGTTGAAAATTTTAGAAAAACCCGTAACTATCTAGCATTACTATAGAAGAAGATAGTTATAAACAATAATAAATTCTTTGAACAATTATTTTTGTTGACTTGCATTAATTATTATCTCACCAAGTGAAAAGTGGACAAAAAGTGAAAAATTTCAGAAAAATTTGCAACTTTCTAGTATTACCATAGTAGAAGATGTTTATAAACAATAATAATTTGTTTAAACAATTAGGTTGGACAAATTTCATTAATACCTCGCTCTAAGTGAAAGGTGGAAAAAGTAAAAAATTTCAGAAAAAACCGCAACTATTTGGCATTAATATACATGAAGATAGTTACAAACAATAATAGTTTGTTTAAACATTTATTTTTGCTGAATTAAATTAATTATTAAGTCAATCCAAGTGAAAAATATAAAAATAGTTAAAAAATTCAGAAAAAACCGCAACTTTCTACCATTAACCAAAGAGAATATTATTAACAATAATGAGAAATTGTTTAAATAATTATTTTTGTTAACTTGAATTAATTATTACTTCACTCTGATAGAAAAGTTGACAAACAGTTGAAAATTTCAGGAAAAACCACAACTATCTAGTATTAATATAGAAGATATCCATAAACAATAATAATTTGTTTAAACAATTATTTTTGCTAAATTGAAGTAAATATTAACTCACTCCAAGTGAAAAGTTCACAAAAAGTTTAAAATTACAGAAAAATCCCGCAATTTCTAGCATTATTCAAAGAGAATATTATTAACAGTTATAATAAATTGTTTAAACAATTATTTTTGTTAAAACTAGTTAATTTTCACGGAACTCTAATTGAAAATTGGACAAAAAGTGGAAAATGTTTGCTCTGAAATAGCTTTCTTTCATCGTTAGGATGATACGTGGCCATTGAAATCTAAGATTGAATGTTATTTCTCTATTTTATAAACAAATTATATGAACAAATGCACATCTTTGGCGTTTTTCTGCGAAAAGAAACCGTTTTTTCTTCCGACCTTATTGAAATTATATTGCCAATAATGTTTTTTGAAAAAATGGTTAATTATCAATATTTGTTTATTTTATAAACAAATTATATAAACAAATGCACATTTTGGTCGTTTTTAAGTGAACAAAAATCGTTTTTTCTTCTTACCTTGCTGAAATTATATTTCCAATTGTGTTTTCTGGAAAAAAATTTGCAACCTATCAATATTTGTTTATTTTATAAACAAATTATATCAAAAATACACATTGTAGGCGTTCATAAGCAGAAAAACAATTTTCTTTCTTGTTTTTTTGTTGAGAAAATGTTGGCAATGGTTTTTTTTGTCGAACAATAGAATTTAGAAAATTTATAAACAATTAATTAAGCTTAAAAACGCTCAAAATGTTCATTTTTTCATATAATTTATTTATAAAATGAACAAATATTAATAGATGGAAAATTTTTTTCAGAAAACAACATTGGCAATATAATTTCAGCGAGGTCAGAAGAAAAAAAATTCTTTTCTTTTGAAAACGCCGAAAATGTGCATTTGTTTATATAATTTGTTTATAAAATAAACAAATATTGATGAATGGCAAAAATTGTTTCAGAAAACATCATTGGCAATATAATTTCAGTGATTTTGGAAGAAAAAACCATTTTTTTCGTTTAAAACTGCCGAAAATGTGCATTTGTTTACATAATTTGTTTATAAAATAAACAAATATTGATCAGTGCCAACAATTTTTTCAGAAAGCATAATTAGCAATACAATTTCAGCAAAGTCGAAAAAAAGAACAATTTCTTTTCCCTTAAAAACGCCCAAAATGTGCATTTGTTTATATAACTTGTTTATAAAATAAACAAATATTGATAAGTGACAACAATTTTTTCAGAAAACATAATTGTCAATACAATTGCAACAAGTCAGGAAGAAAGAAGGGTTCCTTTTCGCCTAAAAACGCCAAAAAATGCGCATTTGTTTATATAATTTGTTTATAAAATAAACAAATAAAGTTAAGTCTTAAATTTGAATGGCCAAGTATCGTCCTAACGATGAAAGCAAGCGATTTCAGAGCAGAAATATACTTTGAAGACGAGTAACTCCTAATGGCGATAATTTGTTATTAAAATTTGTTTATAACAATTCATTTTGCAAGTTAATATTTTTTTTACCTTTCTCATACCCATGTGCATTAAATTCAAGGGACGAGAAGTATAAGAAAAGTTTTGTCTAGAAGATAAAAAAAGAAATTTAAAAAATCAACATTTTTTCGCTTTTTGCAGCTCTATAAAAATTTAAACAAACAAGAATTTAAAAATCGGCCTTGGAACATTTTTTGAGAATTTATTGCTCAATTTTTTTGAACAAAAAAATTTTTAATCGATGAAGAATTGTGATCTACAGGTTATTTTGAACATTGGTTTTTCATTTTGCCCGGAAATTTGTTTGAATCTACTCAAAAATAAATCAATTTTTTTTTTTTTTTCTAATGATATTTAGAGGTGACGCAAGCCCTATGAAATTTAATACGTATTTCCCATAAGAAAAAAAAATGTTTGTAAATTTTATTCAGAATCGTGAATATCGAGTTAAAACTCAAAATTTCTCTTCCTAAATTGTCATAGAATATGATTGAAATATTAATTTTTAAATATCACCCCCGTCAGTTTGTTTTATGGGGTCCCAAGAAAACCTCATAAGTGAAAAACTGCGTTTTGCGAGTTTCTTGCACTAATTATGATTTTTTGGCGGTTTTTTTTTGTTAAGAAAATTCTTTATAATATATAAATCACTACTTTATACTAACAATAAGATGTTAAAATGATTTGTTTAAACAATTTATTATTGTTTTTAGCAATTTTCTCTTAGAACGGAGATACAAAGTCGCGGTTTTTTCCAAAATTTTCCACTTTTTGTCCAATTTTCAATTAGAGTAAAGTAAAAATCAACTAATTTTAACAAAAATAATTGTTTAAACAATTTATTAAAACTGTTATTAATATTCTCTTTGAATAATGCTAGAAATTGCGGGTTTTTTTCTGAAATTTTAAACTTTTTGTGAACTTTTCACTTGGAGTGAGTTCATATTCAATTCAATTTAGAAAAAATTATTGTTTAAACAAATTATTATTGTTTATGGCTATCTTTTGTATTAATAATAGATAGTTGTGGTTTTTTTCCTGCAATTTTAAACTTTTTGTCTACTTTTCTATTAGAGTGAAGTAATAATTAATTCAAGTTAACAAAAATAATTATTTAAACAATTTATCATTATTGTTAATGATATTCTCTTTGCCTAATGGTAGAAAGTTGCGGTTTTTTCGGAAATTTTTTACTTTTTTCCAACTTTACCTAGAGCGAGGTAATTAATAATGACATTCATCAAACCTGATTGTTTAAAAAATTCATTATTGTTTATAAGCACCTTTTCCTATAGTAATGCTAGAAATTTACCATTTTTTCTAACAATTTTGACTTTTTGTTTAGTTTTTACTTAATGAGGTAATAATTAATCCAAGTTAGCAAACATAATTATTTAAATAATTTACTATTGTTTAAAACTATCTTCTTTTAGAGTAATACTAGAAAGTTGCAGGTTTTTCTGAAATGTTTAGTTTTTACTTTTTGAAAATAAACAAATTATAACTATTCATATTAATTCAAACAAAAAGATTTTCAGTAACTACTCAAAAAATCTACATTTTTTCGCTATTTGCAGCTCTGTAAAAATGTAAACAAACGAAAATTTGAAAATAGGCTAGGAAAGAATTCTTGAAAATCAAGAATTGTGAATATCAAATTATTTTAAATATCATTTTTTCATTTCGCCCCACTGTGACATCCTACTCTCTAAATCTGATTTTCAAAATTCTGAGATTCAAATAGTTGAATTTGGAACCAACAAGATTAAATTTCTAACCAAAAAGACGATTTTTCAACAAAATATATGAATTTTCAACCAAATAGTTGAATTTTGAACTAAAAAATATCAGTTTTCAACCAAAAATGAATTAGTTAAATTTTCAGTTAAGAAATTAATTTTTCAGAAAAAAACATCAAATTTTAAAGTAAAATGATGAATTCTGATCCAAAAGGATGCATTTTTAACAAAGAAATAACTTTCAGCCAAGTAGTTTTTATCTTCAATCTAAAAGATGAAATTCCAACTAAAATGATGAAAACTTTACTGGAATACTTAAATTTTCAACCAAAAAGATAAAGTTTCAAACAAGGAGGTTAATTTTGAAACACAAAGAATAATTTTCTACCAAAAATACGTTTTTTCAAGAAAAGAGATGAATTTTCAACTAAAAAAGACAAACCTTCAATCAAATAATTTAATTTTCAGTTTAAAAATTAATTTTTAACCAAAAAAATTCCTGCAAAAAAAGGCAAACATATTTTCAGCCAAAGTGATACATTTTTTAATAAAATGATGAGTCTTTTTACTGGAATAGATGAATCTTCAACTGGAGTAGATAAATTTTAAGTCAACTAAAATTCCAAACAAGAAAATTAATTTTTATACAAAAAGATTAATTT
>JAABKJ010006107.1:0-22299 GCA_011634705.1 Andricus grossulariae | reverse complement strand
GAAATATTCTCTCAAGATAAATTTTGTAAAATAAAAAATGATAAACAATTTTCCGAGAAATCTTAAGAAAACTTTTTTATTCTTTTGAAACCTTTCAAAATTCTTAAAAAGCTTCTAAATTTTTTTGTACGAAATCTTCAAAAATGTACATTTTATTTAAAATTAAATTATTTTTGTTTCCTTTCAATATTCCCAGGAATCTTAAGAAATTTTTGTATTATCTTAAAACCTTTCAAAATATTTCGAAAATTTCAAAATTTTATTTCAATATTTTGAAAAATCTATATTTTATTATAAGTTTTTAAAAAAAATTATATATATCTTTAAAAATGATTTGATTTTTGCTTAAAACTTTTTCAAAATAAATTTTCTAAAATAAAAAATCATTAAGAGTTTTGCGAGAAATCTTAAGAAAACTTTTTTTATTTTTTTGAAACCTTTCAAAATCTACATTTTGTTTTGCATAAAATTATTTTTGTATCCTTTCGAACCTAAATATCTCTTAAAGTTATTTAAATATTTTCTAGAAGTTTGGAATCTTGCAAAATAAAAAAAATGTTGCTTTGAAATGTTCTACATACTTTTTCGAAATTTTTGGGAATTATTTTAAATCTTTTAAAATATTTTCTTCAAATTAATTAACAAAAAATAGTAATTTAAATTTTCTTTGGACCCTTAAGAAAAAAATTAAATTGTAATTTCATTAATATTACTGTTTAGTTGAAATTTATTAAAAATATAGTTCTAGGAAACTTTTATGTAGAAACTTTATTGTTGAGTGTTATCACGTGAATAATAAATTTTATAGTTTAGTAACGATTTCTCTACCCACAAGAACGAATAAATATTTTTCGTTTTTATAATTCTCATATTCTGCTTCCGCAAACACAGGCCTCGAAAATAACACTAGAAACAGATACCTTCTTAACAAATTAAATAAATTTTCAAGTCAAAAACATTTATTTTTTGCAAAAAAATTTCAGTTTTCAATCCTAAAATAGAAATTTTCAACCGAAAATGGAACAGTCAAATTTTCAACTAAAAAAATTAATTTTTACCCAGAAAATTGCATTACTGACCAAATGGTTGGACTATGAAGCAGAAGATATAGATTTTGAACCAACTATAGTTAAACTTTTAACAAATCAAAGAGATTAAAACTCCATGAAAATTTCTTTGGACAAAAAATGGAATAGTTAAATTTTTAGTTTCAAAATTAATTTTCAATGAAAAAACTAATTTTCAACCAAAGAAATAAATTTGACCAAAGAAGATTAAGTTTCTACTGAAAATTATTATTTTGAATAAAATACATCAATTTTCCACCAAAAACATTAATTTACTTCGAAAAAAATACAAATTTTCAACAAAACAGATGAGCTTACAACCGAAAATAATAAATTTTTAACAAAAAATGGAATAGGTGAATTTTAAGTTAAATAAATAAATTTTTAAGCAAATAAAATAAACTTTCTACCAAAAAAATTAAATGACTATAAAAAAAAAATTTTGACAGAAAATATAGTTAAATTTTCTGTCAAAAACATTAATTTTCAATCAAAAAACTAATTTCCAACTAAAGAATAAAATTTTTGACCACAAAGATTCATTTTCTGCCAAAAAATAATAGTTTTTTTACAAAATACATGAATTTTCAACAAAATATTTTAAATTTTATAGAAATTTTCAAGCTAATAGTTGAATTCTCAACCAAAAAAGGAAATTAGTCACCAAGAAAATTAATATTCTTCCATAAAAGACAAAAAATCAACAAAATACGGACATTTTTAAACTACTAGTTGAATTTGCAACTAAAGAAGATTGATGTTCAACCAAACATGAAATAGTTAAACTTCCAGATAAAAACTTAATTCATATTTAAAAAAAAAAACGAATTTTCAATTGGAAAAAATGAATTTCGAACAAAAAAGTTTACTTTTCTAACAAAAAGATTAATTTGTAATAAAATACATGAATTTTCAACCAAAAAGGATACATTTCCAACAAAAAATAGAACAGTTTAATTTTAAATTAGAGAAATATGTTTTTAACCAATTAAAATAAATTTTTAACGAAATATTTAAATTTTCAACCAAACAGATGTATTTTCAACCAAAAAGATTATATCTCCATAAAAATTTCTTTTGACAAAAAATGGAATAGTTACATTTTTAGTTTGAAAAATTAATTTTCAATACAAAAACTAATTTTCAACCAAAGAAATTTAAAAAAAAGGTGAATCTTAAAAAATGGAATATTTAACCGAATGGTTGAATTTTCGACCAAAAAAGATGAATTCGTAACCAAAAACATAAATTTTATACCAAAAAGATCGATTTTGCATCTAAGAAATTAATGTTCCACCAGAAAAGATGATTTTTCAACAAAATACACGAATCTTCAACAAAATAGTTGAATTTTCAATTAAAAATATGATTTTTTAACCAAGGAGAATAATTTCTTACCAAAAAAGACGAATTTTTAAACCAAATTGTTCAATTTTGAACTAAAAAAGGTAAATTTTCAATCAAATAGTTCAATTTTCATCAAAAATTGAATAGTTAACTTTTAGTTGACAAAATTAATTCTCAAACAAAGCTAAAAAGTACTTTCAAAAGAATAGTTCAATTTTCACTTAAATAGTTAAATTTTTAGTTTGTGAACTTATTTTTTGTATACAAAAAATGAATTTTGAACAAAATGGTTCAACTTTCAACCGAATAGTTAAATTTCCAACCAAAAAGCTGAGTTTTTAACCGAGAAGAATAATTTTTGACCAAAAAAGATGAATTTTCAACCAAATTGTTGAATTTGAAACTAAAAAAGGTAAATTTTCAATCAAATAGTTGAATTTTCATTAAAAATTAAATAGTTAACTTTAAGTTGAAAAAATTAATTCACAAAACAAAAATAAAAAGTATTTTCAACAAAATAGTTAAATTTTCCACCAAATAGTTAAATTTCTGAATAACAAATATAAATTTTCAATCTAATAGTTGTATTTTTACCTGAAAAAAGATCAATTTTTACAACAAAATTGAATAATTGAACTCTTAGTTAAAAAATTAATTTTTAACCAAAAACATGAATATTCATCAAAATGGTTCAACTTCCAAGTAAACAGTTGAATTTTCAACCAATAAGATAATATTTTTAACCAAGAAGATGAATTTTCAACGAAAAAAATATACATTTTTAACCAATTAGTTGAATTTTTAACAAAAACGGAATAGTTAACTTTTCTGTTAAAAAAAAATTAAATTTCAAACAAAAATAAAACAAATTTTTAACAAAATAGTTGAATTGTTAACCAAATAGTTAATGGTTGCAATTTCGTTTGAAAAAGTTGAAGTTTGAACCAAATAGTCGCATGTTTAACTGAAAAAGATAAGTATTCAACTAAAAATGGAATAATTAAATTTTTAATTAAAAAAACTAATTTTTGACGTAAATGGATGAATTTTTGACGATTCTTCCACTGACCCTCCCTCCAATACGTCCTCCCCCCACCCTCAAAATGGTAACATATTTTATGTATGGCTCCTAATTAGCGTGCTGCCATCTAGCGGAGCCCAGTGGAGATTCCTTGTTTTGCGACGGCGAATTTACCCTTCTATTAATTACCCAGCTGGAGGTTACCCCGTTTCACCCATTACTTGCAACGTTTCCTATACCCAGTTTTTTTGTGTTCGGATAAATATCAGTCGAAGAATATTTTTCGGTTCAATAGTGAGCAAGGGGCGTGAAAATATCTTATTAATTCAGTATGCAGAATTGGAATTGGAACCGGATGTGGGTTTTTCATGCCTTCTTCGCGATGGACCACCCCATTTTCAGGTGGTAAGTAGCTGCTACTAGGTAGAGCCAGGATGGTGATACATCATGTAGTGTCAACGAGTGTCCCCCGCGTTGTAATCTCGCATCCATCAACCCTCTGGGACTGAGGGACGGGCAGACGGATGGAGTCTGATCGATGTCCGCATCCCCGAAACACCCACGAAATGCCACCTTACACCTCATCCCACCGCTGTCTCCTTTGCCCTTGGGTGTGTAAGATCAATCGTTTTCGTTCAAAAGACGACATTCATTTTCGTATCCAAATGAATGAAGGACCAAAGGACCATTTTGACCCTGTCCACCTTTACGTTTACGAAAAAATATTATAGGACAATCATTATAGGGATAGGCCCATAACGATCTTCCTATAACTTTTTCGTGATTGTAAGAAACAAGTAGAAATTAACCTTAACCTGGAGTTACCCGAGCACTAGCAAGTCTCAACATATCTTTTCAAACTTACACAAAATTTAAGGAAACTACAAACGACCTCACACCTCATCCCACCGCTGTCACCTTTGTTCTTAAGGTTGTAAGATCAATCGCTTTCTTCCAAAAGACGTTATTCATTTTCGTATCCAAATGAATGAAGGGCCATTTTGACCCTGTCCAGCTTTTCCTTTACGGAAAAATATTATAAGACAATCAGTGTGGGCCTATAATAATTCTCCTATAATGAATTTCATATAATTTTTTCGTGATTGTAAGAAGTAAGCATAATTTTTCCTTCACCTGAAGTTGCCCGGGCAGTATCAAGTACCAGCATATCTTTCCAAAGTTACACAAAATTTAACAAAACTACAAAAAACCTCACGCCTCATCCCACAACTGTCACCTTTGCTTTTAGGTATACAGCTGTATAAGATCAATCGTTTTCGTTCAACAGATGTCATTCATTTTTGTATTCAGATGAACCAAGGATTATTTCGACCCTGTCCAGCTTTATCTTCAGGATAAAATATTATAGGATAATCAGTATTGTATATTGATTTTCCTATAATGAATTTCCTATAAGTTTTTCGTGATTCTGAGAAAACAAACAGAAATGTACCTTCACCTGGAGTTGCCCGAGCAGTGGTAAGTACCAGCATATCTTTCCAAAGTTACACAAAATCCAACGAAACGAGAAAAAAACCTTGCACTTTATCCCACCGCTGTCACCTTTGCTTTTAGGTATATAACTGTATAAGATCAATCATTTTCGCTCAACAGATGTCATTCATTTTCGTATCCAAATAAACCAAGGACCATTTCGACCCTGTCCAGCTTTTCCTTTACGGAAAAATATTATAGGATAATCAGTGTAGTATAATGATTTACCTATAATGAATTTCCTATAATTTTTTATTGATTCTAAAAAACTAGGCAGAAATTTACTTCCAGCTGGAGTTGTCCGAGCATTAGGAAGTACCAGCATATCTTTCCAAAGTTACACAAAATTAAACGAAACGAGAAAAACCCGTGCACTTTATCCCACCGCTGTCACCTTTGCGTTTAGGTGTATAAGATCAATCGTTTTCGTTCAACGGACATCATTTATTTTCGTATCCAAAATGAACAAAAGACCATTTTGACCCTCTCCAGCTTTTCCTTTACAAAAAAATATTATAGGACAATCAGTATAGTCCTATAATTATTTTCCTGGAAAAAATTTTCTATATTTTTTTCGCCATTATAAGAAACAAGCAGAAATTAACATAGCATTGCCCGGACGATAGCAAACCCCAGCATATATTTTTAAAGTTACACAAAATTCAGCGAAAAGACAAAAATTTTATAAATTAAACTTGAATAAACTTCGTATACATAATTTATTTATGCTCGCCCTCGTAACGGAAAAACACTGAATATTTTCTATCTAAACGCACGACATAATAACTTAGCCACCCCCGTAGAAAATTGGACTATAAGAAAGCTTCCAGCATAGGGGTCTATAGATAACCAAATTGTTTTAATTTTTCTTATTTTTCAACCACTCATATAAAAAAAATAGAAAAATGTCACCTAGCAAATTTTGTCTTTTATCTCAAGTCTGTATGTCAAAAGCTTCAATTTGAACCATCTCCGTAGAAAATCGGACCAAAAGAAAAGCTACCAGCGTAGGGGTCTAAATAACTGAATTGAAAAAAATTTGTAATAAAAAAAATTGTACTAAAAAAAATTGTAAGTTGTCTTAATGTTTTTCACCGGAAATTGGCACTATTAAACAAAAATGATCTTTCGGATTTCCAATTTTCAACCATTTTTGTTTATGTTAGCGTTTTACACCAAAAATTTGTATTTTTAATCAATAATCATATGATTTCAAAGATTGAGAAATTTTTCACAATTTTGTTGGCATTTGTCGGCGTCTTTTACCAAACTTTACATTTTTGAACAAAATTCAGTGAATTAAACAAATTCCCAATTTTTTAACAATTTTAGGTCATACGTTGGAAATCGGTTATTTTATTCGAAAATTAATTACATTTAATGGAAGATTTGGAATTCGGAACAATTTTTTTTTATGTTATGTTAGTTTTTTCTGTCGAAAAATGATATTTTTATCTTAAAATATCATGAGATTTTCCAGGTTATCATTTTTCTTCAGACTATGATTCAGGATCATTATAAATTCAAAAATTTTCTTTTGGCTGGAGTTTTTTAACGGGAAATCTGTTATTTTAAAAAACAAACAACAATAAAAAAGGTTTTTTTCGTTACCTCAATGCTTTTTGTCTAAAATTACTATTGTTAATAAAAATTCATTGAATTTTAAAGAATATTTACAAGATTTCAACAATAATAAAGAAGGTTAGCGTTTTTCACCAAAAAATCGGTTATTTAAAACAAAAAATCTTAAAAATCATCAACTTCAAAATTTGTATTTTTAGAAAAGAATTTTAATATAAAATCATAGAGTTTGGAATAAATTTTAAAATTTTAAAATTTGAGGCTGTGTTAGTGTTCTTCACTATAAGTGAGCCTTTTGAAACACAAATAATCATCCGGATTTCAAATTTCCAACAATTATAGGTTATGTTAGAGTTTCATACCGAAAATGGGTAGTTTTAATTATCAATTAATAGATTTCAAAGATTAAAAAGATTTAAAAATGTAAAGTTTTGGTTTTTGAGCGTTTTCACCGAAAATTGACATTTCAAAATAAAAATTAGTAGATTTCGAAGATTCATAATTTTTTAAACAATTTTAGGTTAAGTTAGCGTCTTAAGCCACAAATTAGGATTTTAAAACATAATTATTTATAATTTGAACAAGATTGTCAATTCTTAAAGAGTTTCAGGTTATATTCGCGTTTGGTATAGGAGATAGCTTATTATATATATAAGCTTATATATAATTGAGGAAATAGATTTACAAGAAGATTCACAAGTTTGGAACAATTTAAGGTCATGTTAATTTTTTCCACCGGAAATCGATTATTTCAAACAAATGCAATCAAATTTAAATGGAGACTCACAATTTAGAACAATTTACATTATGTTAGTGTTTTATTTTTGGAAATTGAATTGTTAAATTAACCATTTTTTCTGACTTTTCATGCCGGAAATCGGTGCTTTTTATGAAAAATCATTGCATTTCCAAAATAAAATTATTCTGAACTCTTTGAAATTTTGAAATGATTAGAAATATGTAGAAATCATTTGAAATCCCCAAAACATAAAATAATTAAAAAATGTATATTTCCCAAAGTTCTCTAGAAATCTTTTGAAAATTTTCAAATCCCCAAAATATTTCTGTGATATTCCGCGAAATCTTTAAAAATCCTACAAAATTCTTTGACATCCCTTCCAAAGTTTCAAATTTCTCGAAATTCTTTAGAATCTTTTAAAATGACTTCAAATCTTTGGAATTTTTTTAAATTCCTTCATATCCCTAGAAATTTTTGAACTTCATAGAAATTCTTTTTAAGCGAATTTAACTTATTCCCTACAGTTCTATAGAAATTCGATGAAATCTTTAAAAATCCGTTATTGTCAAGGTATTTTCAGAGATATTAAAGAAAAAAAAGAACAGACAGATCAGTAGATCAAAAACTAACATCTTCGTATATATTTACTGCACTGATCAACAACTAACAACTCACCTATGAAATTTAAGGTATTTCAAGGGATTCATGAGAATTTTGAAGAGAATAATAAAATTTCAAGGAATTTTTAAGGGTTTTATTGATTTTAAGGGATATAAAACAATTTCATGTGGTTTTAAAGAATTTCGAAAGATTCAGTAGGATTTTATTGGACCTATAATTTTTTACGATATTTTTAAAGATTCTAAGGTATTTTATTGAATTTCCTAGGATTTTAGGAAATCATCATAATATTTCATGAAATTTCGCGGGGGTTTCGAGGGTCTTTATTGGATTTCAACTGATCGTGAAGATATAAAGGGATTTTATAATATTTTAAGTGGGTTGGACTTTTTTAAATATAGAGTATGATAGCTTTTTTCGAGTTTTAGGGAACCATCTGAAATATTTAGATATATTGTGGATGGTTTTTTTGGGAAATATTATATGGGGAAGATCACAACCTTTATGATTTTCTTTATTATGGTAATGAACTCCACAATTTAACATTTTTAATAACATCTCAATTCTAAAGCTTCTTCTATGTTAGATGCCATATTGAACTTTAAAACTTCCATGTATTACACGGAAAAAAATAAGTCGTCAAAACTTTACTCGACTGCCTAAGCCATTAGGATAGGCTATACATTCCTTCAAATTTCCTATAAAGTTTATCAGAAGGTTCAAGATAGTTAGTATGAAGTTACGTATAGGATCATATAGCCGGATAAAATACCGATATTTTAAGCCCAGGACGTTTTGACAAATAATTTTTCCCAGTACGCTGAATAGTTATAAATCAAATCAAACTACACCTTCATCCATCCGCAGTAAACCTGTGTAGTTGTCAATTGTTTGCAACGTTTTAACCCAACTTCAGATAAAAAATATCTCTGAGATTTATCGCGTCTCATCTGGAACCGAAGAGATAGATATTTTTACCCAAACAATTTGGAAACATCGCTCTATTTTGAAACTTGAACCACAGGAAGTGCGTCGAACCTTTCGTACGTTCACCTCCCTTCCTGAAGATGGAGAACCCTTTGTCCCAAAAAGTGCACCCGTGCATGGACACTTACAGGTAACCTAGATTTTCTTGAAAAATGTCTTAGCCAGGAAAGGGTCTCATCCCGGGGTGCCGGATCGTTTTGATCGTAAGAGGCAACCAAGTGTATCTGAAGATCGGGGAAAGGGGAGGGGTCGGCAAATAAGACCCCGGATTGCCACCCCCTCAGCCCCTCCACCATTCCCGACAGCGCGAGATATCGCGTTCAGCGAGAGCAGATGTTCTCCAGGACTACCGTCAGGACTCCCGAGGACCCGAGTCGAGACGGTGACTGACAGCTGAATGCCCCGACTACGGTTCCTACGCAAGAGTCCGCGTGTCCTTACGTATTCGCAGGGCAGGGCACACGTGCGTGCGTCTGTATTGTATCAGCAACTAGATGCGGTGAGGAGAGGCCTGGGGGGTTAGGGCACATAACAAGCCGTTACCTGTCCAGGAATGAGAGCGTAGGTAACCAAAAACTCACGGCTGGATCCAGATTTCCAGATCCAACCCCCGCAGGATCACAGCCTCCTCTGGATTTCCTGACGCGGTTCTCGGGTTACTCCGTGGCCCTGAACTCTGCTCCGGGAGCCAACTCCCAGCATGAGCGCTTTGTCGGTGCAACCCGGTACGCGAGCCTTTGTCCCGCAAGTCGCTGCAGATAACTGTGATAATTGAATGGTCAATGGTACCCTCTCTTGAACAGATCGGAGGAGACGATGGGGCGTCGCTAATATCAACTCCCACGATTGTCAGCGTATGTCGAAATTTGAGGATAGGAGAGGAAAAGTCAATGAGGCGATTCCAGGAAGAGCTGGACGATGTGTATATCTAGGGCTGAAGTGGGAAGAGTATTGTTGCATGGAAAATAGAGATTTAGGAAGAATTGGAAGAGATTCATCAAGGGGTGAATTGATCTCATCTTCAGATGTTGAAATACTTTGACAGTAATCCATTTTAGCCACAGTAAATCTGAATGTATCGTTTTTGTTGTAACGGTATTCAATTGAACCGTTGGGCAATAACAGTCTACTTGCATTTTCAGAAATCACTCGTTTTTTATTTGTTTTTCATGAAGTTATGTGTGAAACGAATAGAAAAGAAGTGGATGCTGAAAATAAAAGTAGGCTGTTTTTGCAACCAAGTGCTTAATTGATACTGTCTGTCAGATTCTTGAATCATTTCGTTGGAGATCAAATCGATATCTTTAGATTCAGTGCGAGGACAATGTGCTTCCTGGAGCTATAGTCTGTAAATGGTTTTAAAGATCAGCGTCGAAATGTCTGAAAAGGTTTAGAATACTTTGAAAGAGACTGAGGCTTTTAAACGAACATAAGATCTGCTCGGAACTCTATGTTCCAATATTTGCAACATAAAGGTGCAGCCTGAGGAACAAGATTTTCCAAAAGCACATAGCATGTTCAAGTTGTCCTTTTTTATTCATATTCAAATAAAAACAATAATAAAATTAGTAAAAATAGAAATAAAGGCAGCTTATATGGTACCCATGAATTCGTACCGAAAAAACCTCAGAAAAGCATTGAAAAAGCATGAAAAAGCATGTGAAATGTGTTTTTACAAGCAAAAAAGTGAAAGTTTTAGATTGTGCAAACCTTTTAAAAACCATAGCATTTCCTTTTGGGGTTGTGAAAAAACGTTTTGAAAAGTTTCTTCAGAATTTTTTTGCCAAAACTTAAATCGACTTAGATGGTTCTTCTATAAAGAACGGGTCAATTTCGATCAATTCATGAACACTGTACTTCCTCATAAAGTATTATTTTGTACATATTGTTGATTTGCGGATAATTATAGTTATAAAGAAGGACGTAGCTACGTGTAACAAATTTTGGGTACAAATTTCATCCAAAATGTTGAATTTTCAAGCCAAAAAGACAAGCTTTCTACAAAACAGTTGAATTTTCAGACAAATAATTTGATTTTCAACCAAAAAGAGGAGCTGTTCGTCGGAAAAACGAATCTTGAATAAATTACATGAATTTTCAACCGAACAGTTGAATTTCTAAACTAGAAAAGATCCATTTTCTACTCAAAAAGAAATAGTTAAATTATCATGACAAAAAAAAAATAATATACAAAAGCAAATTTTCAACAAAACTACTGAAATTTTTACGAAAAAATTAAATTTTCAATCAATTAATAAAATTTTTAACCAAATAGATGAATTTTCTACCGAGAAGATGAATTTTTCAACCAAAAATGACCAATTTTCAACAAAAAACATAAATTTTCTACGAAACACTTGAAGTTTCAACCAGAAAATACTATTTTTTACAAAAAATGTAATATTTGATAGTGAAAGCAAAAAGGATTTTAATTAGAAATAAAAAAAGTTTAATATACCCAAAAAAACAACAAATTTTTAAAAAAATACTTGAATCGTCAACTTAAACAGATTGATTTTCTATCATACAGTTTTCAACAAAATAATAAAATTTCCCAGTAAAGAGATGAATGTTCAAGCGAAGAGAATTATTTCAAACTGAAATGATGAATCTTGAACCGAAAAAATTAATTTTTAATAAAGCGGTTTAACTTTCTACCAAGAAGTTAAATTGTCAAAAAACTAATTATTTTGCGCCAATAAGATAAATTTTTTACCGAAACAGACGAATTTTCAACAAAATAGATAAATTTTTGATGAACTAGTTGATTTTAAAACCAAAAAGATTAAGTTTCCACCACCAAACGAATTTTCAACTTAAATCATGAATCTTTAACAAAAAAAAAAAAATGTCAACAAAGTAGTTTAGCTTCCAACCAAGTAGTTAAATTTTCAACGATAAAAGGTAAATTCTCAACGAAAAATGATTTATTTTCTACCAATGAAAACAATTTGATCTAATCATTAGCATACGCTGTTCAAATCAGTAATTTACTATCACTAATTAATTTCAATCATTTATTAAAATGTAGAAAAATAATGTAGAATTTTACTCAGAAATAATTTTACAATTTGATTAGAGCAGACAAATCAAGTCACTTCCATCGACTGAAATTCAGTCATTTCTAATTACTGCTCAATTAAGTCAGCATTAATGATTGACTCATCTATTAAAATGACTGTTTTTTCAGTACAAATAACTTGCACTATTAATTAGTAGTTTTATTCGTGACTATAATTTCAAATAAGCATACTCAAATGAGGTGGCCAACCATTGGGGGTTAGCCAACTATTTTGCCGAATACCCTATGTATTCGAGCCAATCTGGAAAAAAGGCCTGGTGAAATTTGTCAAGTAGAGAGAAACTAAAAAGCGTCAAACGACCTTTTACACTTTTTTACCTCCACTTTCACGACATACGTGCCTTTATCGAGGCAGTGCAAATGGTAAAAGGGACGTATCCAGTGAATGCAAATCGAATGATCAGAGCGTATCGCTCTGATCTGAACGCGACAACGACGCGCGATAGCGCATAGAACTGCAATTGTCTCTTCTCCGGCTCCACTTAATGCTGATATGCCATTAAGAGACGAACGGCAGCGATCTGAATCAATTGAGCTGTGATTAAGGCTTTACATAATGGAATAATAGCCTGCAATGCCTAATAATGCATAAAGCACACGATGACGATAATCATACTATTGGTTTTGGATTAAATTTGTTGTTAACAATTCCTAAAGATTCAATTATTTAATTAACGACTTTCAACGTACATTATATAATCCTCACATAATATCGGTATGTTATTAAACGCTATACAAATGATTCCATTCAAGATGAGCTCTCAAACATTAGAAAAATGTATTTCAAAAAGACTTGCGATGGAAGAAATATTAAAATAGGATTAGAGAGAGGAAACCATCTAGCGATTTATTATTATCGAATTAGAAATCCATTGATAAATACATTCCAGATGATGTTTCAAAATTAGACTATTGCTTTATTTCTAAAAGAGCAAAGATAGAAGAAAATGGAAAAATTCAAATTGGATCATAAAGAGGAAACAATGTAGCTATCCAATATTATCGAATTACAAATCCATTGATTGATTTGATTCCAGATGATTCCTTTTAAAAGTAGACAAATATTGTATTCTAAACACACCAGAGATAGAAGAAAACATCCAACAGAATCATATAGAGGAGGCCATCCAGCTGGTTATCCAACATTATCAAATTAGAAATCCATTGATAAATCCATTTCAGATGATTCCTCAAAAATTAGACAAATGCTTTATTTTACAAACACCAGAGATAGAAGAAAAATTTAAATAGAATAATATAAACTATAGAGGTAACCCTATAGCTGGTTATTCAATTTGGTCGAATTAGAAACCCATTCCTGATGATTCCTCAAGAATTAGACGAATGCTGTATTTCAAAAACATCTGAGATAGAAGGAAAATTCAAATAGAATCACGTAGAGAAAGCCATCTAGCTGGTTATCCCACATTATCAAATTAGAAATTGATTGATAAATCGATTCCAGATGGATTCTAAAAAATTAGACTAATTCCGTATTTTGAAAACACATTAGATAGAAGGGAAATGCAAATAAGATTATATAGAGAAAACAATCTAGCTGTTATCCCATATTATCAAATGAGAAATCGATTAATAATTCCATTCCAGATAATTCCTCAAAAATTAGACAAATGGTATATTTTAAAAACACCAGAGATAAAAGAAAAATTCACAAAGAATCATATAGAGGAAGCCATCTGGCTGGTTATCCAACATTATCAAACTCGAAATCCATTATTAAATTTATTCCAGGTGATTCCTAGGAAATTAGACAAATGCTGTATTTCAAAAACACCAGATATAGAAGAAAAATTGAAACAGGATCATATAGAGGAAGCGATCAAGCTGGTTATCCAATATTATTGGATACGAAATCTATTGATAAATCCATTGCAGATGATTCCTGAGAATTGAGACAAATGCTGTATTTTTAAAACACCAAAGATAGAAGAAAACTTCAAATAGAATCATTTAGAGGAAGCCATACAGCTGGTTATTCAACATTCTCGAATTAGAAATCCATTGATAAACACATTCCAGATGATTCCTAAAAAATTAGACAAATGCCGTATTTTAAAAACATCAGAGATAGAAGAAAAATTCAAATAGAATAACATAGAGAAGGCCATCTAGCTGTTATCCCATATTATAAAATGAGAAATCGATTAATAATTCCATTCCAGATAATTCCTAAAAAATTAGACAAATGCTGTATTCTAAAAACACCATATATAGTAGAAAACTTTAAACAGGATCATATAGAGATAACAATATAGCTGGTTATTGAATATTATTAAATTAGAAATCCATCGAATAATCCATTCCACGTGATTCCTAAAATACTAGACAAATACTGTATTTCAAAAACACTAGAGATAGAAGAAAAATTTGAATAGGATCATATAGACTATAGAGGTATAACCATATAGCTGGTTATTTTATAAATCTATATTATCGAGTTAGAAATCCATTGATAAATTTATTCTAGATAATTCTTCAAAAATTAAAAAAATTCTGTATTGCAAAAACACCAGATAGAAGAAAAATTTAAGCAGGATTATGTATAAGGAAATCATCTTGTTGGTTGTCAAATATTATTGAATTAGAAATCCATTGCTAAATCCATTCCAGATGACTCTTCGAAATTAGACAAATGCTGTATTTTAAAAACACCTAAAACAGAAGAAAAATACGGATATGATCATATATAATTGTCAAGAAAATACTAGAATTTTCAAATGGAGATAATAAATTTTTAACAAAGTAGCTGATGTTTCAACCAAAAAGATGAATTTTTAATCCAATAGGACGAAGTTTCTATCAAAAAAACAAACGTTCAACAATGAAGTTGAATTTTCAACAAAAATTGATGATTTTTCAAATAAGTAGTTGAATTTTCTACAAAACAATCAAATTTGCAACTCAAAAAAATAATTTTTCAACCAAAAATGGAATAAGTACATTTTTAGTTCAAAAATTAATTTTCTACAAAAAAAAACTATTTTCAACTGAGGTGTTGAATTTACAAACAAAACAAATTTAACTTTAAACAAACACAGTTAAATTTTCAACCAAGTAGATACAAATTTTAGGTCAAAAATACGAATTTAGTACAAGAAAGTTGAATTTTCAACCAAATGTTTAACAATATATTTGAACCTTCGACCGAAAAAGATGACTTTTTAACAAAATTATTGAATTTTCAACAAAATATAGAAAAAACTTTAACCAAATAGTAGAATTTTTAACAAAATGAGATGCCAATTCTGAACTAAAAAATATAATAGTAGACTTTTCAAGAAAAACGAATAAACTTTCATTAAAAAATTATTGATTTCAGTTCGCATTTAAGCAAAAGCACGAGTAGGAAGAAAGAAAGAGGAAGTTTTTGGAAAACAGGGGAAAAAGAGGAATTCTTTTAAAAATGGGGAAAACAGGGAAAGAGTATGGACTTTCTACAGGGATGATTTCCTGAAAAAAAAATATTTTTTAGCAATATCGATTGACCCTCACCCCTTATTTAATAATTTATGTGAATTATTGGACAAGCAATCCAAGCTTATTGAGAATTTAATGATCAATTTATTTCCCCATTTATAGAATAAAATAAACTTTTTTCTCAATTTTTGCCTGATTTCGGTTTTTGGACAATAAAAGCCAGAGGAAGTTTCTCTGAGGGAATTCAATTTCCCAAGTTAGATTCAGCAGCGATTAAGACTGATCGGTCTTGTTAGCATCGAAATGGTGCTCGAGAGGTGGAGTATCTTCTTAAATAATTTGAGAAGAACCTTTACGGAAAAGGGGGATTTTTTCTGAAATTTCTTTCCTAATGCGTCCCAATGCGTTATTGACACGTCAATACTGAATGATTCTTCACTCTCACATTAGTGTCTATTTTTCAATCTGACGGGGTAATGATGGAAGATGGGCGGAGTTCCGAGACATCTTCTTAGGGGAAGATAGATATTTTACAAATCATAATATTTTTTTTGTCTCTCTGAGATATTCTTCATTAATCAAACTAGACATAATAGATCTATTAGCAGCTACATCTCCTACAAAAAAAAATATTTTCTTATCGAACTTGATGTTTGACTTCAGCAGATATTGCCCAAAACTTCTTCAGGCTCCCAGGGAAAAAGGTTAGAGGTCCCTGAAAGAAAATATTACTCGAAAAAAATAAGAAATATCGGTTATTCTGGATAAAAATATAGTGTCTCCTAACGAGTCTCTATTCACGGTTTTAACACCCTAAGTGTCATCCTTTTTTTCCATTTTTTGGCTATTCTCTCATGTGAATTGCGTCATAGAGCAGAGCACGAAGTGGCTCGTCGGTAGTCCAAAATGTCAAAAGAAGGTAACTCGACACGAGTGTTCCTTTTTTTTACACTGATTCACTTCTTTCTTTAATTCGGGGGAACAAAGTGCAACGCGAGAAGCAACCCTCGATATATTCATCCCAACCGATCCAATTCGTAGATCGTTACCGAGATTTACCTCTCTTCTGATCTTTGGCCGCATCTTCGCACGCATATCACACCGAGAAAAAAAAACGAAAAATGGCGTAAAAAAATGGAGAGAAAAAGAGAGACAATGAGGAAACTGGTGGTGAATGGTGGAGTGATTCGATACTGGATACTTGGACTTGCAGGGATGATTTCGGTTCTCACTGGTCCTGGGGCCATTCGCATATCCCGAAGGAATTTACGACATTCCAATGTCTCGAGAATCTGTGAATGGCCCGATTCTCGTACCTGGCTGACCTGCTCTACGCGTGAAGAGCGATTCCGAGATTTTTGAAAAGGGGTGGTTCTTTTAAAAAAGTGACAGGGGAATAATAAATTTGCAGTCCGTTTCCTCCCGTTTAAGTGTTCCGAGAAAATTCATTCTTGGATTTTCACTTAAACTTGGGAATTTAGATTAAAACGCTTTTCAGCTGCTTCGAAAGATTTAAGGGCTTTTTAGGTTTATAAACCAAAGATCATTAAAATTGGGGTACAATAAAAAAAGGTCCCACTGAGATCTCGGCAGGATTCCGACCAACATTGTACTAAGGTGTCGAGTATGGTATGAGGGGTCATTCACAAATTACGTAGGACGATTTTCAAAAAAATAGATAAATTTTCAACCAAATGGATCATTTTTCAATTAAAGAGATGAATTTTCAACCAAAAAAGATAAATTCTGAAACAAAAATATACATTTTCAGGCCTGAAGATAAAAAATAGTGTGAATAGAGTCAAAAATTTAAAAAAAGTGCCAAATTGTTTCATGTCATAAAATTTTGCGAGTATTAAAAATGAAGTTCAATGTCTATTCAAAATGTTTTTCTTCAGACTAGGAATTATCAAAATTCCTATTTATTTATCGCAGGCTTTCCAGTCTAATTAATTAATTAAATTTAAAAAATTAAATTAAAATGAATGGGTGTATATTTTTTAATCTTAAAGATATTATTAAAATTCTTATAGAAATAATAAAAATAAATGAAAATGAATTAACATTAAAAAAAATTTTTAATATAAATAGTCCCCTTCTTTTTATTTGTCCACTTAAATGTGAAATTAATTAATAGAACGTAATGAGATAATCTAACTATTTTTGGCTTAAAGTTAATTCTTCTCGGTGGAAAAGTCTACTATTAAATTTTTCGTTACGAATTCATATTGTTTATTTACAAATTTGATTATTTGGTTCAAAACTGAATTACTTTCTTGAAAATTCAACAATTTTGGTGAAGTCATACATCTTGGTTTAAAATTCAACCGTTTGATTAAAATTTTATTTCTTCCTTGAATACATTTTTTTAAATTGAAAATTCAACTATTTTATTCAACATTAAACTATTTTGTTGAACGTTTATCTTTTTGGTTCGATAATGTACATCTTTTCGTACAAATTTCTTCTGTTTTGTTTAAAAATGCAACTGTACGGCTAAAAATTGATCTGTTTCAGTTGAAAATTCGTATTTTTTGGAAAAAATCGATTTTGTTGTTAAAAATCAAATTGTTCAGTTGAAAATAATCTGTTTTGAGTAAGGATACAAGTGATTTGTTGAAAATTTGTATGTGTCGGTTAAATCCAACCGGTTTTTGATTTTCAAATAAAATCGTTTTTGTTTTTGAAATATCAACTATTACATTTTTCGTTGAAAATTCATCTTTTTAGATTAAAAATTCAACTTCTTGGTTGAAGGTTTATAATTTTATTTTGAAAACCTTTTTTTTTTTGTTAAAAATGATTTTTCTTTTAACTGAAAATTCAACTATTTTGTTGAATATTCAACCGATTGGTAGTAAAATAACTTTTTTGTTGAAAATTCATATTTTCGGGTTAAGAGTTCTACTGTTTTTATAGAAAAATCGTCTTTTTGACTTGGAAATTTCACAATTTGGTATAAAATTCAACTATTTGGCATAAAATTCAAAAGTTTTGTAGAAAAATCGTTTTTTTTTATTGAAAATTATTTCTCCTTATCAAAAATTTAACTAAAAAAGATCAATTTTCAAATTAAAATGGAATAGTTTAATTTTGAGTTAAAAATGTTGATTTTAATTAAAAAAATGTCAACAAAATAGTTGAATTTTCGATCAAAGAGATAAATCTTGAACCAAAAAATAAATTTGTATTTTAAATTTCAACAAAGTAGTTGAATTTTCAACCAAAAGCCTGAGTTTTCAACCAAAAAAGATACCTTTTTGAAAAATAGATCAATTTTTCACAACATAATTGAATCTTCAACTAAATGTTTACTTTAAAAAATTAAATTGCACAAAAATGAATTTCCAACAAAAGAAAGATCAATTTTCAAGTAATAATAGAATGGTTCAATTTTCAGTCAAAAAGTATTAATTTTCTGAAAAAAAAGAATTTTCAACAAAACAATTGAATTTCAGACAAAATAGTTCAATTGAAAAAAAAAGAGTTGAATATTTGCCAGAAAAGATAATTCTTGGTCGAAGTTGTTCAACTTTCAACCAGGTAGTTAAATTTTTGACCAAACAAGGTAATTTTTTAACGAACAAGATACATTTTTAACAAAATACATCAATTTTCTACCACATTATTTAATTTGCAACTGAAAAAATACATTTTCAACTAAAGATGGAATATTTAATTTTCATCATAAAAAATTTATTTTCAACAACAACAACAAAAAAAACAAATTTTTAACCGAAAAGATAATTTTTCAACAAAAATGATGAATCTTTAACCAAATAATCATTTTTTAACAAAGTAATTCAACTTTAAACCAAGGAGTATAATTTTCAATCAAATAAGTTTAATCTTCAACTAAAAGAGATAAATTTTCACTCAAAATTAAATAATTAAATTTTTAGTTCATGACATTAATTATCGACATAATAAACACGAATTTTCAACAAAATAGTTAAATTTGTACCCAAAAAAAGTAATTTTGATACAAAAAGATAAATTTTCAACCACTCAGATTATTTTCCTACCAAAAAAGACCAATTTTTAACAAAGAAGATGAATTTTCAACCAAAAAAATAAATTTTCTCATAAAAAATACATGATTTTAACTCAATATGGAATAGTTCAATTTTCAGTTAATAACATTAATTTTTAATGAGACAAAAACGAATTTTGAACAAAATAGGTACATTTTTAACCAAAGAAATATGACCAAAGTTCTACCAAAAGTGATGAATTTTCAAACAAAAAGACGAATTTTTAACAAAGGAGTTGAATTTTCAACCGAAAAAATTGTTTTGCCAATAAAAGAAAAATGTTCATAGTGTTGAATTTTAAGCCATTTGGTGAACAATTATTGCATTTAAAAAAAAAATGTTTTTGTTTTCTTGTTAGAAAAATTATCCTTTTTTGTAGAGGATTCAACTATTTTGTTTGAAATTTCGACTTCTTTGGACGAATTCAATTCCTTTTATTTTAAATTAATATATTTTCTGATTGAATTATCAACTATTTTACGTTTTGTTGAGAATTAATCTTTTTTGGTTGAAAATT
This sequence comes from Andricus grossulariae, assembly GCA_011634705.1. NCBI lineage: Eukaryota > Metazoa > Arthropoda > Insecta > Hymenoptera > Cynipidae > Andricus > Andricus grossulariae. The sequence continues at coordinate 2,371 of JAABKJ010006107.1, read as the reverse complement.
CGAACTATTTCTTTAATAATGATGTATTTTTACGGAAAGTTAGCTATTTGATAGAAAATAAACATTTTATTTTTTAAATCACATTTTCGGGTTGAAAATTAAACTGCTTTGTTGATAATTCGTCTTTTTAGTTTCAAAATTCAACATAAATTGTTGTAAAAAAATTGTTTTAAAAAATTTCTGTATTTTGTTCAAAATTTGTCTTTTTTGGTAGAAAATTAAACGTCTTGATGAAGAATTCATCTTTTTGTCTAAAAATTTAACTGTGTATTTAGTTAAAAATTCATTTTTTTTTACAAACGATTCGTCCTTTGTGAATTAAAAATTCAATTATTTGGTTCAAAATTCATGTATTTTGTTGAAGATTTTCTTTTTCAGTATAAAATTAATTTTTTTGGTTGAAAATTTATCCTTTTTGCTTAAGCATTTAACTATTTTGTTGAAAATTCGTTTTTTTGGATGAATTGGAGTGCTTGTATTTCAAATTAACAACTTTTCTGGGTAAAATATCAACTATTACAGGTTTCATTCAGAATTAATTTTTTTTTGGTTGAAAAATTAAGAACTTTTATTAAATTTAAACTACTTTAAAAAAATTAATTTTTGGTTTGTTTGAAGATTCAACATTTAGGTTGAAATTTCATCATTGTAGTTGGAAATTGATATTTTTGGGTCGAAAATTGAGATGTTTTGTAAAAAATTTGTATTTCTTGCTAGAAAATTTCCAATTTGGTAGAAAATTAAAGTATTCAGTTGAAAATGAAAATTTTCAGTTGAAAGTTTCAACCATTTTGTCGAAAATTACACTATTTTTATAAAAAATTAACAATTTCATAGAAAGAAAACTTTTTCTTAAAAAAATTACATTTTCGGGTTGAAAATTCAACTGTTTTGTAGATCATTCGTCTTTTTGGTTTGAAAATTCAGAAATATTGTGAAAAATTTGTATTTTTTGGTAGAAAATTGAACTTCTTAATGAAAGATTCACCTTTTTGGTTAAAAATTCATCTTATTCGGTTGAGGATTAAACTATTCGTTGAAATTCTTTTTTCTGAATTCAGCTGATTGCAAATTGGCGTTTTTTTTACAAAATTAATGTTTTTAATCTGAATATTCAACTGGTCCATGTTAGGCTGGAAATTCGCAATTTATGAGTGAAAAATTCGACTATTTGGTTGAAAATTCAGGTATTTTGTGTAGAATTCGCTTTTTCAGCAGAAAATTAATTTTATTGGTTGAACATTTATCCTTTTTGCTTAACCATTGAACTATTTTGTTGAAAATTCGTTCAGAATTAGTCTTTTTGGTTGAAAAATCAACTACTTTGTTTAAATTTAAACTACTTTTTAAACAATGTAATTTTTATTTTGGTTGAAGATTCGACATTTTAGTTAAAAATTCATATTTTTGGGTCGAAAACTGAACTTTTTTGTAGAAAATTCGTATTTTTTGCTAGAAGATTTCACATTTTGGTAGAAAAACGAAGTATTTAGTTGAAAATTAATATTTTCGGTAAAAAATTCCAACTATTTCGTTAAGAATTAAACTATTTTTATGAAAAATTAACTATTTCATATAATATAAACTTTTGTTTCGTAAGATCGGGTTGAAAATTCAACTGTTTCGTAGATCATTCGTCTTTTTGGTTTGAAATTTCAGCACTATCGTGGAGAATTGTTGTATTTTGTTGAAAATTGGTATTTGTTGGTAGAAAATTAAACTTATTAGTGAAAAATTCATCTTTTATGGTTGAATGCAAATGGTTGAAAATTCAACTGTTTTGTAGATCATTCGTCTTTTTGGTTTGAAATTTCAGCAATATTGTGGAAAATTGATGTATTTTTTTGAAAATTGGTACTTTTTGGTAGAAAATTAAAATTATTAGTGAAAAATTCATTTTATAAGTTGAAAATTCAACTATGCGGTAGAAAATTCATCTATATTGTTGAAAATTCTTCTTTTTGTTTTAAAAATTAATCTTATTTGTTAAAAATTCATCTTTTTTAGTTGAATTCAAATGACTGAAAATTCAACTGTTTTGTAGATCATTCGTCTTTTTGGTTTGAAATTTGTGCAAAATTGTGGAAAATTCATGTATTTTGTTGAAAATTGGTATTTTTGGGTAGAAAATTAAACTTATCAGTGAAAAATTCATTCTGTAAGTTAAAGTTCAACTATGTGGTAGAAAATTGATATATTTTGTTGAAAATTCGTCTTTTTGTTGAAAAACTATATCTTATTTCTTAAAAATTCATTTATTATTATTATATAATCCTTAAAGAATGTGGTACAGGTGAGACACTAGTTGATATATGGGAAAGAAATCAGTTAAGATGGTTCGGACATCTTGAAAGAATGAAAGATGAACGGT
>JAABKJ010006106.1:0-22300 GCA_011634705.1 Andricus grossulariae | reverse complement strand
AAAAAAATAGATGAATTTTCAATACCAACATATGAATTTTCAACAAAAAGTTAATTTTGTACCAAAATAGTTGAAATTCAACCAAAAACTAAAGGAATTTTCAAAAAAAAAGTTAATTTCCAACTTTTCCAAAAAAGGTTCAATTTTAACCCAAGTAGTTGAATTTTCAATTGGAAAAAAACAATTTGCAACCAAACTAATTTAAACAAAAAAATAGATGAATTTTCAATACCAACATATGAATTTTCAACAAAAAGTTAATTTTGTACCAAAATAGTTGAAATCCAACCAAAAACTAAAGGAATTTTGAACAAAACAGTTGAATTTTTAACCCAAAAGGATGACTTTTTAACAAAATTGTTGAATTTTCAACCAAATAATAAAATTTTTGACTAAAAATATAATCGTCAGGAGGGCATAGAATCTTTTATACACAGAACAAAAAAGTTTCAAATTCATGATCCTTGTCAGTTATTCAAAGTGCCTCTTGCAGAAATTTCTTGACTTGCAAGATCAATACATTTTTCCCGAAATGCGTATTAAACTTCATGGGAGCTTTCGGAACCTCTGAATATCATTTTGTTCATTAAGAAAACGGATTTATTTTTGTGTAGATTCAAACCAATTTTGGGGTGATGTGCATGAAAATTAGAAAAAATAGTGGACCACCCTATTATTCAGTTCAATACAAATTAGTAGTACTTAAACTTTGGAAATATTCTATGAATACCTACTAACGGGACGAACGAGGAGTAAGCGAACAAAACATGAAACCATTTATTGAAAAAAATGACTTAAGTATGGTTTTAGCATTTTCAAGACTCGAGCAATATCATTATTAACCCTTGGCTAACAAAAAAAAATCTACCCCATTTCTAACCGAAATTTTTATTTTACAAATGGACAGAAAATGTACCGTTATCGCACGCGTGTTTGTTGACTAGGAACGTAAAAAACCTAGACGTCCACAAACGTAAACGGCAAGGAAGGCGCTTATGATTTTTCCTAAAGTTTGGTAAAGTGACAGGTGATCCATCCAAAACGTAGATAGGGCGATTTAATCTTTGACAGACGTGCTGACGTCCTGTGATTTGTACCTCCCTCCCCTCCACTTAAATACGATCGTGCATATAGAATGTAAACATTAGCTTCGAGCCAAATAAAAACGATCAAAACAAACTCTCAACCACTAGATCTTTCACCTACATTTTGATTTCAAAACCCTCTCACGTGCCTCCAGCTTCTATCTCTATCCAGAATATTTTAAATGACGCAATGACTATACTCTATTCACTTCCACATGTCAACCCGGTCATTCCTCTCTTCAACTTCGAATACTACACCAAACAAAAACAAAACACAAACCGGATTACCCGCTCAAATTAAACCGCACTTTTTTTTAATTCTTGTAAAACTTCCCTGACAACCTAACCTGTTTTGCGAACCGTGTTTAAAATAAATTGTAATACATGTAATTCGCTTAATTTGAGGCATGTTAATTACAGATTCTATTAATCACATCGTGAATACCATTATCCGCACTAGACTCACATGCGTGGCATGGTCATTGACGCATCAGGTGTCAGTCACCTCCGGATTCCGAGTTTAGCACGTTTTCGTGGTCCAGGGCCACGTGACACTGAACTCTACCTGGAGAGTTCATCTCTCCGGGCAAGTGATGAAAAGACAGCACAGAATAAACGGGACGGGACACACGTCGAACGGCACGAATTAACCCTAAAAACTCACCTGACGAGATGCAGACGCGTCCTAGGTGAAGATCCTCTCAGTCCTTTCACTCCTTTCGCAATCGTCGTTTACTCAACAGGATACACGCCGTTTCAAGTCGCGAAACGCACTGCACCGTCGCGACGAGACCGCGATTCCGTACCACTCACCCGCGCAGACAAGACACACAATTGAGACACAGGCACATGCAGAGCGCACAGGTGTCACACTATTTCACGGATCAGCTGACTGCAGTGTAGCACAGTGTAGACTGCCGAGTGTAGCGCCACGAGCGCCGTCAAGGGGAAGTAGAAAACTACGCTAGTCAGGTGTAATGTATATATTTGATTTGAATAAATCAGATAATTGAGAAATAACTATGAATGAGGTTTGATCCTGATTTATAATATTTTCTTGAAGCTGGGGAATAGTTTGGTTATTTATTTTGATCCTTTCTCTGCATGAATAATATTATCGAAGAAGATAAAATACGTTATTTGAATTCCGTTATTGGAGGAGTCGCGATTGAGTTCCTAGCAGAAAGGTGATTTTAGACAGGTCAATAATAAATGGAATATAGGCTTATTATTCGACTTTTCGGAGTTGTGAAGGTTAATCAAGGATTTAGTGGTGATTTGTGTTAAAAGGAGTTTTTCGAAGTTACCTGTGAAGTGAAATTTGGGGTATATAATTAGTTTTTCAAAAACTAACCTCTAATTGGGACACATGTGTGACAAGCATAAGAAGTGTCATTTTTTCGAGAATTTCGGATTTTTTATTGATAATTAGGACCGCGTTTATTCAGGAGGACATTTGAACAGTTTTAGTATATTAATTACTTGTATATCAGTAGTCAATTCTTAGCATTGAGGATTGTGACATAACCCTTCATGCAAAAACAAATCAGTAATAGTAATAACTAGCAACGCTAGTGCTGTCAAAATTATATTTTGGTTTTGATTGTAGTATAAGCAGTGTTGCTACAGATCAGGGAATTTAAAACTGATCAGGGAAAGTCATGGAATGTCAGCCACAACCTGACAGAGTCAGGAAATTTTTGATAAACTGAAATTGAATTGAATTTTAGCCTTTTATTGAAAATTTAACAATTTTGTTTAAAAGTCATACTTTATGGTTGAAAAATCGTCTTTTTGGATTTAAAATTTATCGATTTTTATAGAAAGTGCATCTTTTTTTGGTTGAATATTCAACTAATTAGTTGAATGTGGAATAATTTAGTCAAGAACTCATTTTTTTTGGTTGATGATTTATCATTTTAGTTGAAAACCCTTTATTTTTGTTCAAAATTTAACAGTTTCGTTGGAAATTATTTTTTATTTAAATTAAATTTTTAAACTAAAAATTTAATTATTCCATTTTTGGTTGAAAATTTATCTTATTCAGTTGAAAATTCAACTATTTAGTTGAAAATTCGTCTTTTGTGGTAGAATATTAATCTTCTTGGTAACTAATCCATCTTTTTTGTTAAAAATTCTGTTCTTTGTTTGTAATTTTAACTATTAAATGGAAAATTCCTTTAAAAATTAAAATATCTGGTTGAAAATTTACGTATTTTATTAAAAATTAATCTTTTTGGTAGAGAATTAATTTTTTTGTACAAAATTATTCCTTTTGGTTGAAAATTTATCCATTCGCTTGAAAATTCATTTCTTCAGTTGAAAGTTATTGTTAACTATACTATTTTTGGTTAAAAATTTTTATTTTCGTTAAAAATTCATCTTTTGGGCTTAAAATTAAACTATTAGGTTAAAAATTTATTTTTTTGGTTGAAGATTCATGTATTTTGTTGGAAATTGGTCTTTTTTGGTAGGAAATTAATTTTTTCACTGAACATTTTACTATTATATTTTTGGTTGAAATTTCATTTCTTTAGTTGAAAATGTAACTACTTTGTTGAAAATTCTTTTTTTGTCGTTGAAAATTTATTTCTCCAACTGAAATTTTTGGTTAAAAATTCAAGTATTTTCGTATAAAATTAAAATATTTGGTTGAAAACTAACTTGCTTTGCTGGAAATTTATAATTTTATGTGGAAAATTCGACTGTTTCGTATAAAATTCTCCGCTTAAAAACTTAACAATTTGGTTAAACTTTGTTTCTTTCTTAACTGAAAAATCTTTCTTGGTTGCAAATTGAACTCTTTTGTTGAAAATTTGTCTTTTTTGTTAGAAAACTCACCTTTTGTGTTGAAATTTCAATTATTTTTGTAGAAAATTAAAATATTTGGTTGAAAACTAACTTTTTTTGTTGAAAATTTATAATTTTGGGTTGAAAATTCTACTGTTTTTAATCAAATTCTTATTTTCGGTTTAAAAACTCAAAAATTTGGCTCAACTTTTTTCCTTTCTTCTCTGAAAAGTCTTTCTTGCTTGAAAATCGAACTGTCTTGTAGAAAATTTGTCTTTTTTGTTAGAAAATCCATCTTTGGGTTGAAGAATTGAACTTTTAGGTTAAAAATTCATTTTTTTGGTTGAAGATTCATCATATTAGTCTAAAAATAATTTATTTGCTTGAAAATTCAGCTATTTCGTTGACAATTTGTTTTGTTTACTATTTAAGCTAATTTTTTTCGTAACTATTTAAATGCAACTAATCTATTTTTATTTGTATAATTTTTTTAGATGAAAAATCTTTTTTTTTGTCGAAAACTCGGCTTTGTATTTTTTTGTTTAGCTCAATAGTTTCTGATTAAAAATTAATATATCTTTTGGCGAAAATATTAACTATTGTTGAACATTCCTTTTTTCTTGGTTGAAAATTAATTGTTTTTATGTCTTACGTAATTTGTGGATGACCCCTTTTCAAATTCTGTATGACTGTTGTCGCTAAAAGTGTTTGAAATAAATTGAAGACAAACCATTTTTTCGTTAACATTATTCATCTCGTAGATTTAAGGTAGTTTTTATATCTAAAAGAAAATTTTTGAACAGCCGGGGAAAATGAAAAATTGGCCAGGAAAAAGTCGAGAAAAGTTAGGAAATTTTGAAATCGGGGTTTTGTAGCAATCCTTTATAATTCTTTTATTTTTAAAGATTTTTTTTAGTTTTAAAGTTCTCAGAAAACTAAATAAATTCGTATTCTTTATCCCTAAAAAAATAGCGGTAGCTGGGCTATAATAATATATTTTGTATAATAATTTATAAATAACGTAAAAGGTATAAAATGACATACTTTTATACCTTTTACGTTATTTATAAGTAATTATATACTCAGACGCATAACATCGCACTCTAAATTTTACCATCTATTGATAAGAATTGTATAATAATATCATATTTATTAATTAATTATATTTATTAATTAATCATTTTGTTGAAAAGTCATCCTTTGTGTTTGAAAATTTAACTGTTTTCTTGATAATTCATCTTTTTGGGTTGGAAATTCATATTTTCGTGTAGAAAAATCATCTGCTTCGTAGAAAATTTAACAATTTTTTTCTTTCTTGACTGTTACATTTTTCTCGATTGAAAATTCAACACGCATATTGAAAATTCATCTCTTTATAGAAATTTCGTATTTTTAGGTGAAAAATGTAACTGGTTGAAATTAAATCATTTTTGGATCAGGATTCAACAATATAAAATTAACATTTTTTTCGGTTGAAATCTCAACTATTACATTTTTCGCTGAGAATGTATATTTTGTAGTGAAAATTCAACTACTTGGTTGAAAGTCGAATTACTTAGTTCAAAAATAATTTTTTAGTTGAAGATTGATCAGTTTAGTTTAAAATGCATCCCATCGGTGGAATTTTAACCTATCGTATGAAAATTAATTTTTTTTTCACTGAAAATTAAATTATTTCATTTTTGGTTGACAATTTATCTTTTTCAATTGAAAATTCAACAATTAAAAAAAATCATTCTTTTTGGCATGCAAATTCAACAGGTCCCAAATGCTTATAGTATCCAAATTTTATAGCATTAATTTAGATATTTTTAATTACCTAATCGTTATTTCGATGACTCCGAATATTTTAAGCGAAGTAAAGTTTTTTTTTCAATTCAAGATTCAAACTTTATCGGCTTAGAATGTTGAAGCTTATATGTTTAACACGGCTTACAATTTTTACGCTTCCCAAACTTTAAAGTATTTTTACAATTTCTAACAGTTCACTCTAATGGTTTCAAATTTTAAAGTATTTTAATTTGGTTTTACTAAGAAAATGAAACACTCTTTTACAACTTCAAGTGTCTAAATTTTCAAACAAAGCTATTAACAATTATGCAATTACGAATCAGAATAAACCAGTCAAATTTAAACTAATGATTAATTCCTGAATTTTAAACTCTACTTTATTTTGATATTCTCTGATTTATAAAGTTTCATTAAAATTATTCTGTAAAATTATTTGGTTTTCATTTAAATAATTAAAATTTGTACAATTTAAAAATGAAAGCCTTTTAATACCAGATCGACTGTAAATTCGGAACATTCAAAATATTAGTCCAAGATTTAAGCATTATAGACTCTCTTTTTTACAGTTTACATTGTTCAGAATTGAAATAATTCCAATCGAAAGCTTGCTTGAAAGAATGCTTTCAATTGGAATTTTTGAAATTCTGAACAATGTTAACTGTAAAAAAGAGAGTCTATAATGCTTAAACCTTGGACTAATATTTTGAATGTTCCGAATTTACAGTCGGTCTAGTATTTTAAGACTTTCTTTTGTAAATTGTACAATTTTTAATTATTTCAATGAAAACAAAGTCATTTTTAATTTTGTTTACATGGCATTATTTCAATGTGATTCTTTCCTGTATCACAATTGTTTAGCCATGAAGGATTTTAATATAAAATGTTACAAATTTTAAATTTAAATTGTTTAATTGTATTTGTTTTTAGTCACCATGCATTTAATTTGGATATTGTAAAGATTAGTTTTATTAACTGAATTTATTTATATGATAAATGATAGAAAAATTGTTACGCAAACTGGAGCCTTCAATCATTTTCAGTGGCACTTAATATTACATAATATTATGCCATTTTAGAAGCATGCATTCAAATTTGAATTATTTTTAGTTTGAAAATATTAATTGAATTAAATTTGCAATCTAAACTTTAAATCATAACAATTACGAAACAAAATTTGATTAACTTTCATTAACTGTATCAACATTAAAATTTTTTTCAAGTAATATCAAATCAGGCAAAATTTCAAGAGAAATCTATGTCATGCTGTCAGAATAATTTTTTATTTGCATATATCATTCAATGAAGAAAATAAAGGTGCACATATTTCACAGTTTGACCACAATTTTATTTTTTATTTTTCACAATCGTTTTTAGATTATCTGCGAATTCTCTAAAAATGCAACATTAAATACGTGTTACTTTATTTTCACCAGAGAATAATATATTTAAATACCAAATAATTCTGACACCCTAAGCTGGACCTCTTTGGATGATTTGAAATGAAATTGATCTATTCTTATATTTTATTCTTCAATTGCAATCAATCAAATTTAATTTTTTTGTTGCAGGGACGTGAGCTCCGACTTTTTATCATTTCTTCTAGAAACTTTAACGTAACTAACGTTTCTGAAATGTCTTTGTTTTTCTAACTTCTTTCAATTAAACTGTAATTTCTTTACATTTTTTTTTATTTGAGGAATTTTTTCACTTTTCATTGCAATTTTCATTTGCCTCTTGTTGATTATATCCAATGACTTCTCTCCCTTCGATAATTTGCTTCAAACACTGTTCTTCCGAGTCAATCATCTGCACCCAAGTACCAACGGTTTGTCCACTTTGCCAAAAATCAACAACTACATTTATACTCGAACCTTTCCAAATTCCATTTCCATTTACAAACGCAACTGAAAATCCAACGAGTATCGTAATAAGACCTTCTTCTGGAGATTTTCTCAACAACTTTAACACAAACAGTAATTTACACATCGGTGTAGTAAATTCCACTTGTCAGATTTTCGAATTTGATAATCGCGGATTGACAAAAAACGATTTTACAAAGTGGACGAATTGCTTTGCCCTGAAATTAGTTCCCAGTTCTTGGGAAATACACTGGGACGAAACTCTCGAAACTACTTGTCAAAGTCTAAAATGGCAAAGTCATAATTACGATGATGAGTTAATGAATTGCTTCAATTTTGTGATCGAATTTTTGAGACTTTTAAAATACGAAAGTGTGCAGTTTATTACCAAGGAAGACATGTGTGAGGCATTTATCTTACCGAAGCTACAAGAAGCCTTGCGATATATTTCCCTGTATAGAAAACTGATGAACGTAAATTGTTTTTTGCAAAATTGATGCAAAACATTAGTTGAAAACCCATGTTTCTAAATTACATAAATTCATTTGAATTTTTTTTGTAGATTTTCTAATCGAGTTTCCATCTGTAATTTTGTTTAATTATGTTGAAAATTTGCTATTTACAATGGGATTAAGGAATATAACGAACGTGTCTTTCTCTACTTTTAAACTTTCTACTCTTGGGAAGAAGTTTACTCAGTCTTATCAATCTTTACAAACTGTAATAAATAATGATCGCGGTAAGTTCGACGTTATTGTTATTGGAGGAGGTCATGCTGGAACAGAAGCTTGTGCAGCTGCGGCGAGAATGGGAGCAAAAACATTGCTTGTCACGCATAAGAAGAGCACAATTGGTATATTAATTTTATAAATTTGGCACAGGCAAGATTAAAATTACAATCCAGGGCGTCTACTCACCTGGAAAATCTGGAAAACTGGGAATTGTCAGAGAATTGTCATTATACGATGCAATGGTAAAAGCGTGTAACGATTTCAACATCGTCAATAATTTACACGTATAAAATGAAAGCTTTTAACATTATGAACGATTTTAAATTAAATCCCGCTAAACTACAAAATTTAATTAAAAATTTTTTAAATTAGAAATTTAATTCCTTTTATTTTTACTCGTTTAGAATCAATAATTAGTCCATTATTATTTATACTTCAAAATTTAAAAATTTCACTTACTAATGAATACTTCAATGAAATGAAACAATTAAAACTCTAAACTTCAAAGTTTAAGTTTAGCACTTTAAAATTGTATGGATGTTATGCTTCATATTAATACAGTCAAATTGTTTAGTTTCAAACAGAGTTAGAATCGTCTTGTAAAATGAATTATGAATTATTATTATTATTGATTATTATTAATTTAATTCTTTCAAAATGCAGTATTTTCCGAAAGAGCCTAGACATTCGAGATTTAAAAAAAAATACTCTTCTTTTTAACACAAATCATTGATTTATATTTGATCAACTTGAAACGATTTTTATATAAAAATTTCGATTTCAAATGCTTTTAATTGGTATTTAATTATTCAAGTCTTCAAAACTGCATTTTAAAATTCTTTATATTGAAAATGTACACTTCATATTTAATACCTAAAATCGACGATTTTTAAACTATAAATTTTTGGAATTACGCACTATGAAGAGAATGATTTAAAAATTTTTAACATTAACAATTAAACTTATTTAAAATTGCAATCATATTCTGTAATATGAAATTTATTATGTTTCAAAGGATTGAATAGATTTTTGCTCCAAACATTTGTAAAATTTTCGGCCAAAATATAAGTTCACTGTATTTCCGGGTTTTTCCCGATCCAGCGGCCACACTGTTTTTAAATTATTAGCTTCAGGGTAAAATGTTCAAATACAAAACTGTCGAAAAAAATTTTGTGAACATCAAAGTATTTATTTCTTCTGACAAATTCTTAATTAGATGTTTTTCGTCTTCAAATTTTATTTTTTATTTATGTTAGGATTTATTTTAGTAATTTTTGTACTATTTTTAATCAACGCCTGTAAGGTGGAAGTATTTCCAATTAATTTTTAAAAATTTATTAATTCTTTTTATATGTTTCATTTTGAGTGATCATTAATTTGAAAAGCGAATATTTCATACTAAACATTTTCTTCACAAATTTAAGAAAAATAACCAAATGAAATAAATATTGAATAAAATAGCACTAAGAATTTAATACTACAATTAACTTTTTTAATACAATTTTTTTCAGTTTACACTACCGGCATGAAGTACGGGACACTGGTTTTTGTTAAAAATCAAAAAAAAAATTTAATTCGATCCGGGAATTGTCGGAAATTTGGAAACGAAATTTCGTTAGACACCCTGACGAATTTTTTCGAGCATGCTTATTTTTTTTTCAATTGTAGCATCAAATTTTATAACAATGTTTTTCATTTTCAAATGTACCTTTATATTATTGGATTTATGCTGATTTAAATCAAAATTCTTTTTACCATTTTCACTAATCTCAGGTCAATATATTTCTTTGAAAATATTAATATTTAAAATATCCGCTGAAATTTAAAAATAAAAATTTATTTTCATTCAATTTCATGTACAATGTGGCCACTGAACCTGGAAACCGGGAATTTTTTAAGCCCGGGAAATGATGGCGAATTTTTGTTTGTTGACCGGGAATTTTACAAATTATGGCAGAAAAATCTATACAATCACTTGAAATGATTCACTTTAAAATGGTTAATTCTAAAATCTTTTACTTAGCAAATTTTACATTGTAGGTCTTTATTTTTAACCACAAATTTTCAATTAAAAAAATGTGTAAATACAGTTTTGAAGACTTAAACCATTAAAAATTAAAAGCGTTTGAGATTGCAAATTTTTGATCAAAAATGTTTTAATCTGATCAACTGTAGATATAAATTAATTAATGGGTTTTAAAATTAAACTTAAGTGGGAGTATTAAAAATTGAACAATAATTAATTTTACAAGACCATTCTGAGTCTATTCAAATTTAAACAATTTAGAGACTTTGACGTTGAAAATTAAAGTGTTTCAATTCGAAAGCTCAATAGTTAAACAAATGTAAACGTCCGATTGAACTTTTATAAACTTCTTTCCATTTTAAAATAATTTTAAGTTAATATATTCATAATTGAACATTTTTGTTCCATTTCAAATCTTATACAAATATTGTTTCAATCTAAAATTTGACATTTTTAAGTATTTAGCCATTTTTCACTGTTCATTAGAAATGCCCAATTATAAATCAAATATTCAAAACTAAACAATTTGAAACTGAATGGTTTCAAATAGAAAGTCTTGAATCGTTAAAATTTCAGAGTGCTATATTTAAACTTTCAACTGTACAATTTTAATTGTATCATTCAAGGAATTTGTATTTTATAAGTGAAAGTGTTGGTTTTTGATGTATAAATAACAATTAAACAATTATTAATTTGTAATAATTAAAAATTAAAATAATTTAACTTCTAATTTAAAAAGTGTTCAGTGTAGAAAAAATGGTTAAGTGTTCTAATTTTAATGTTTGGAAATTAAAATTTCTTCAAAATTATATAATTTTCAACATTTACGAATGGATTGATTTATTCTTCAGTTTATAGCATTGAAAATGATAGCGTGAGTTTGTACTTTTTAACCAGAAATCTTTCAACGTACAATTTATACAAATTTAAAATTTTGAAATTCAAATTGTTCAATTGAAAAGTGTTAGAAGCTTCCATAATACGTGTACATTATTAGCTTTTGAATTGACGTTTTTCTAAGATTCAATTTTATAAGTTTAAAATTTTAAAAAGTTCCACAGTAGAAAAACAGTTAAAACAAAATTCAAAAAAACTGCAAACATTATTACAGGAAACTGAAACTAAATATAATAAGGTACAACAAAAATTAAAGAAAAGTAGAATGTTTGTATATTATTCTAACGAATGTTGGTTTTGTAATTTTCTTTTACTTCTTTGCAAGCTTTTTTGTATATTCTTGACCTTTATTGTAGTTGTAATATTTAGTGAGAAAGTAGCAGATTATATAGTTTTTACATAAAAATATTGGTTGTTTCGAAAAAGAAACGACTTTTTGTATAAAAAATTTTCAATTCTTGTATACTTTCTTGCAAAATATTAAAACTACAATAAAATACAAAAATCTACCAAAAAAATACGAAGAGAGTACCGCATTTGTCCAAACAGTAAACAAAAGTCAATCAGAGCATTGAAAGTGAATTTATAAAAATTTCAAATTTTGAAAGGTAGCAGTGTTAAATAAAAAAATTTTAAATTAAAATATTAAAAGTTTCCATCATATAAGTGTGAATTATTGAGTTTTTGAATTAAAAAATTTGTTAAGCTTCAATTTTAAATGTTCAAAATTAAAAAATGTTCTAATTTGAATGCTTTAATTTGCAGCTCAGTTTTGATTACTTTAACTTTAAAAAATTTCAGTTTTAAAAGTTCGAATTTTTTAATTTCAATGACTGAAACATTTTTGCAAACCGGGGAATGACCGGGAATTTTCGCCCTCATTTAAAATGATCACCCTGATGTATTTTAGGAACAAATTCAAGAAATGAATTATATCCTGTAATAATTTGTCAAATCTTTCGAAATCAAACATATTAATCAAATCCCTAGAAACTGTACCGTTAAGAAATTACTTTTCCTTTTATAAATTTAATTCACAAATGAGAAAACAGTTATTTAATTTTACATGTAAATAGTACCTACTATTTACATTTTTTTAGGATTTGAGTAGACAACCTGGAATCGTATATTTTGTAGGGTTTCGTAGCCCTGGTCTGAACTTTTTTCTCAGGTGGGGAAGTGAGGGGAAATTGTAAGTGGGGAAGTAGGGATAGTGAGGGGAAATGAGGGTGGAGTGGTAGGGAGAAGTGAGGTGTTGGAAGTAGGGTAATTGCGGGTGGAAGTGAGGGATGGAGAATTAGGAGAAATGAGAGGGGCAGGCGAATTGTTGGAGGAGAGTAAGGGAAATGATGGGTGGGAAAGTAGGAGAAGTGACGGGTTGAAAGTAGGGGAAATGGTGGTTCGGAAATAGGGGAAATGACGGTTCGGAACTAGGGTGAATGAGGGGTGGGTATGTAGAGAAAGTGAGAGGAAATTATGGGTGGGTGAGTAGGGGGGACGATGGGAGGGTAATTGGAAGAAGTAGGGCGTGTGAGGGGGGAGTAGGGGAAATTTTTGAGTGGAAGTGAGGGGTAGATAATTAGGGAAAATGAGGGGGTAGGAGAAATGAGAGACGGGTAACAGGGGAAATGAAGGGAGATTAAGTAGTGGAAGTGAGGGGAAATTATGTATGGGAAGTAGGGGTAGTTCGAGTGTGTATGGGCCGGGAAGGGAATTGGTTACTGGGAAGTTTGGAGAGGGAGAAGTAGTGGAGGAAGAAGTTGGGGAAGGGAGTGGAAGCGATGTATCAAGTGAGGGGAGGAGATGTAGGGAATTAGGTGGGAAAGAATGGGGATTTGGGTGAGTAGGGGTGGGAAGGAATTCAGGGGAGGGTTGAATGACTTTATTAACGTCTTAATGGGCTACGAAACCCTATTTTGTAGGCGCGCGGCGCCTACTTTGATTAATTTTTTATTAATTATCTTATTAAATTTCTAGGAGAGATGTCCTGCAATCCATCCTTCGGTGGAATTGGAAAAGGGCATCTGATGAGAGAAGTAGACGCACTGGATGGCGTTTGCTGTAGAATCTGCGATTTATCAGGAGTATATTACAAAGTTCTAAATCGCAGTAAAGGACCAGCTGTCTGGGGCTTAAGAGCTCAAATTGATAGGAAATTGTATAAAGAAAACTTGCAGGCTGAGATATTCAAAACGCCGGGTTTGGAAATTTGTGAATCTTCCGTTGAAGACTTGATATTGCTGGAGGAATCAAAATGCTGTGGAATAATATTAAGTAGGTCTCATTTACAAAGCAGATTTTGATTGAATCTATTAAAAACTGTTACCGGATTTCTACTTGGAAAAAGTGGAATTCTCACGGAATTTCTATATACGTGGAAAAACCTGGAAGTAACGGGGAATTTTTTTTAATGTCAGGGAATTTTTTCCCGAGCAAACTTAAATTTTTTTCTAATTGTAATATGAAATTAAATAACAATATTTCTACTTTTGTAAAAGTAGCTTTATATTACTGGATTTAACTATTTTGTTGAAATTTTTTTTTTGGTTCGGAAATTAATGTCTTTATCTTAAAAGTTAACTATTCTATTTTTGGTGGAAAATTTATCTTTTTTGGTTCAAAGTTCAACTATTTGATTTTAAAGTAAAATCTATTTTGGTGGAAATATGAACTATTAAATTTTTGGTTGAGAATTCATCTTTTTTGGTCGTAGGTCAAACTCTTTTGTTTTAAATATATATAATTTTGATGGGAGATTGCTCGTTTCAACTTTAAATTCACCTCTTTTGTTGAAAATTCGTCTTTTTAGGTAGGAAATCAATCTTCTTTGTTGAAAAATCACCTGTTTGGTTGAGGAGTCAAGTATTTTATTAAAAACAAATCTTTTTTTGTTCAAAATTAATTTTTTAAATTGCAAATTTAACTAATTTAGTTGAATATTTCATCATTTCAGTTGAAATTTCATCTCCTTGGTTTAAAATGAATTGTTTTTTAGTTGGAAAATCATGCATTTTCATGAGAATATAAATTTTGGATAGAGAATTAATGTTATTGCTTAAAAATTCATCTTTTTGGTTGAAAATTAAACTTTTCCAGTTCAAGATTCATCATTTTAGTTGAAAATTCATCACTTTGGTTTAAAATTATTTTCTAAAACTAATTTCATCTATTTTTGTTGAAAGATCAACTATTTGATGGAAAATGTATCTTTTTCAGTTTATAATTCAACTGTTTGGTTGAAAATTGATGATTTTTATTTTAGAAATCAACTATTTGGTTGAAAATTCATTTTTTGTTGTTAAAAATTAATTTTTTTAGTTTATAATTCAACTATTCATTTGAAGATTCATAATTTTATCATCGATTGAAAATTGAACAATTAGTTGAAAATTCGCTTTTTTTTGGTTGAAAGCTAATGTGTTTTAAACTGAAAATTCAACTATTCCATTTTTTGTTGAAAATTCAACTATTCCAGTTCAAGATTCAACATTTTAGTTGAAAATTCATCACTTTGGTTTAAAATTAATTTTATTAACTAATTTCATCTGTTTTTGTTGAAAGATCAACTATTTGGTGTAAAATGTATCTTTTTCAGTTTATAATTAAACTGTTTGGTTGAAAATTGATGATTTTTATTTTAGAATTCAACTATTTGGTTGAAAATTAATTTTGTTGTTGTTGAAAATTTATGTTTTTAGTTTAAAATTCAACTATTCATTTGAAGATTCATAATTTTATCATCGATTGAAGATTGAACTATTTAGTTGAAAATTCGCTTTTTTGTTTGGTTGAGAGCTAATGTGTTTTAAAGTGAAAATTCAACTATTCTATTTTTTGTTGAAAATTCAACTATTCCAGTTCAAGATTCATTATTTTAGTTGAAAATTCATCGTTTTGGTTTAAAATTCAACCCTTCCAGGCGAACACTCATCATTTTAGATGAAAATTCATCCCTTTTTTTTAAATTCTTTTTCGTTTTGTTTTTGGTTGAAAATAATTTTTTTAACTGGAACTTAATTATTCCTTTTTTGTTTAATATTTTATCTTTTAGATGAAAATTCAACTATTTGGTTGAAAATTGTTCTTTTTTTAGTTTAAAATTCAACTATTTGGTTGAAAGTTGATCTTTTTTATTTTAATATTCAACTATTAAGTTGAAAATTCAGCTCTTTTTTTAGTTTAAAATTCAACTAGGCCCCTATTTTCGTGAAAAATCTTCTTATTATCCCGGTTTTATAGGGTATACCTGAAAAATATATTTCATTCAAATTAGTAATATGTCACATATGCACTGAATTTTAAGTATATGAAGATAAAAAAAATTGCTTTATTTATTAGTCAAATTCATGGACTTCGGAACAAATTCAATAAGTGATTAATTACGCTTTAAGGATCATTTATTGATTTAATTATTCGATGGTGATAATATATTCAAGAATATCTTGTGATATAATTTTTGAAGCTTTCTAAATTTAACATATTAGTTAAATTCCTAGAAACTTGTACTATTAAGAAATTACTTATCCTTTAATATAGTAACTTTCACAAACGAAAAAACAGTTATTCAATTCTACATATAAATAGTACTATTTTTACGCATGGAAACATTTACAAGAACGGATAAAAACCTTATTTATAATATACTCACGAAATTGTATACATGTTTCTAGTCGGTTTTTGAAAAAAAAAGAATTTAAGATACCTGGAAAAAACCTAGAATTGTCAGGGATTTTTTTCCAGGGTTTGAGTAAACACTCTGTGCCATATTCTTGTTCCATAAATTAAATTCTACAATTCCGTTCATTTTACAGAGGATGGTACAAAGATATTCAGTGATGCAGTTGTGATAACAACAGGAACGTTTCTCAAAGGCCAAATTAATATCGGTTTGGAAACAAGACCCGCTGGAAGAATGGGTGATGAGCCCAGCATTGCTTTAGCAGAGACTTTAGAAAGATTAGGATTTCGAATGGGAAGATTGAAAACTGGTGAATAAAAATTATAATTACAAGTAGCAATAAATTTACTCACGTGAAGCGAGCGCTTTCTCCCTTTTTTTTTATTTCGTAACATTAAAAATACGAACAATTTAAAAATCCATTATTAAACAAATTTTTAAATATTAAGAGTTTTAAAAATGTTTGATACAATGATTAATGATGTCGAATTAAAAGCGCTTTAAATTTTTAAACAGTATATATTGAGATATTTTGAATTTAAAGCGTTACAAATGTATAATTTTAGATTAGGTGAAATTTTGAAAAAGGGCAATATTTCGAATGGAATGAAAAGGAATTGAACTTGTATCATTTCTAAATAGAGGCTGTATAATTTTATAATTTGAAATTGAAAATGTTTGAAATGGTAACATTTTTCATCAGAAGCTCTCACAATTGAATTGTAAAATTTGGAAAAAGGGCAATATTTCGAATGGAATGAAAAGGAATTGAACTTTCATCATTTCTAAATATAGGCTTTATAATTTTATAATTTATAATTCAAAATGTTTGAAATGGTAACATTTTTTATCAGAAGCTCTCACAATTGAAAAATTTGAGACTAAAAGTTTCCAAATTGAACAATTTCAGATTAGAATTTAAAAAACTGGATCATTAAAAAATCAATGGAATTGAAATTGTATTATTTTTAATTAAAAGCGTTCAAAATTGAAAACTTTTGAATTTAAATAATTTGCAATTCTTATAGTATAAGAATTGTTAGTAAGTAAGAAGAAAAGTGTCATTAAATTTATCATATAAGATTTTCTGTAAAATCTATAACAAAATGTTGAAAATGAACCGAATTTTTTTTGTTCGGAAAAAGAGTAATTAGTGCGTGCGTAGGGCACACAATATTCTAAATAGTTTTATAAATTGTGATTAAAATCTCTTAAGCGCTTTTATAATGCAGTTTGAATTTCAGGAACTCCACCCAGGCTTCAGAAGTCAACGATAGACTTCTCAAAATGCACAGTTAATCCCCCTGATGAATCTCCAACGCCATTTTCGTTTATGAACGAAAAAGTATGGCTGGAACCAGAGAAGCAGTTAAATTGTTACTTGACTTACACAAACGAAGCAGTAGGTAAAATAATCGAAGAAAATTTGCATTGTAATTTACATGTTACTGAGGAAGTCACTGGACCGAGATATTGTCCGAGCATCGAAAGTAAAATCCTGAGATTTAAAAAAAGCAAGCACCAAGTTTGGCTGGAGCCGGAAGGACTCGATTCGCCTTTAATTTATCCTCAAGGATTGTCCTGTACATTGCCGGAGGATAAACAGCGGGAGCTTATCAGGTGCATTCCTGGTTTGGAAAATGCTGAAATAGGTTCGTTTTTTTATTTCTTTGTTATATTTTACATACCCCGCCTCAAAGTAGGGTGCAGATATATTTCTTTCATGGTGGCTTAAAAAACTTTTAATTCAGAAATGTCACACGTAAAAAATGGAAACTTTTAACACTTTTCAATTTAACAATTTCAAATTAAATTCCGTTAAACTGCCAAATTTTAAATTTCAAACTTTCATATATTGAAAGGTTAAAAGATTTCTGGTTAAAAAATATAAATCCACGCTATCATTTTCATTGCTCTAAATTGAAGAATGAATCAATAAATTTGTAACTACGTAAAATATTTTAAACAATTTTAGGATAGTAACATTAAAAATTGAATGATTTACATTTGTTTAAATTAGAAGTTAAATTCTCTTAATTTCAATTTATTGTACATTAGTAATTGTTCAATTATTATTCATACATCAAACTTTGTTTTGAATTCCTTTTAAATATATATATATATTTTTTTTTTGAATAAAAAATCATTACACACTTTTCCAGGAATTTGAAGAAAATTTGTTTATCTACATTTTGTTTAAAATTGTTTGAAGTCGTCAAATTTTAAATTATTTTTGAAATTGTTTCAAAACTTCTAAATGTCTTTTAAACTTATTCGAACTTTTCCTAATTTTTGTTTTAATTCTGCAAAATAAAAAAATCGGCCTCAAATCTTCCAGATTCTTTTTTGACTATTTTCTTTAGTTTTTAAAATGTTTTGAAATCTTTTTAAATATTCTATTAAATTTAATTTTCCAACAACAACAACAAAAATTTCCCAGGAGTCTTATAAAATTTTTTATTATCTTTAAACTTTTCAAAATTCATGGAAATCTTCTACAATTTTTTGTTATTTTTTGTTCAAATTTGTTAAAAATCTTTTCAAGATTTACATTATTTTTTACTCTTTTCAAAACTTCTGTATACCTCTTACACTTACTCTATTTTTTCGTGATGAATAATTGTTCAATTGTTATTCATAAATAAAAATTCATCACTTTCACTCAAAAATTACAAATTTAAAAAAATGGAACATTTAAAATTAAACATTAAAGTTTTTAAAGTTTATATTTAGCACTCTGAAGTTTTAACGATTCAATGCTTTCTATTTAAAACAATTGTTTCAACTTATTTAGTTTTGAATATGTAAATTATAATTGTTCATTTTAAGCGCATAGTCAAAAATTGCATAATATTACAAAATTATCCTTTGTTTTAATCGAAAAATTTCAAATTGAATGGATTAAAAGTGGAATATTTTAGGCTGAAACAATATTTGAAATTATTATAAAATGTAAAATAGTTTATAAAGTTTCAATTGGATGTTTACATTTGTTTAAATATTGAGGCTTTTGAATTGAAACAGTTACATTTTCAACGTTATAATCTGTAAATTGGTTAATTTTGAACAGATTAAAAATCATCTTGTAAAATCAATTATTGTTTAGCTTTTAATACTGGAACTAAAGTTCAATTTTTAAAATCAATCATTAATATCTACAGTTGGCCAACTTAAAACTTTTTTTGATCAAAAACCTTCATTTTTAAACCCTTTTAATTTTTAATTGTTTAGTTCTTCAAATCTGCCTTTTAAAATTCATTACATTAAAAATGTGCGCTTAAAAATGAAGATTTAAAATGAAAAATTCCATGCGCCTGAAGTTCCGAACGTTCAAGTGAACGAAGTATTTTTCCCCATTTCTATTTCACCCATAAATATTGTACCAATTGCAATTTAAAATATGCATCATAATTCTGTTTCAATATTAAATTATTTCCAATATAAAAAAAAACATTTGAGCAATTTTTCTGGTTAATAAAGTCATCAGTAAAAAATGTTCACTGGAACGTTCAGAACCTCAAGCACATGAAAATTCCTAAAGTAAAAGATCTTAGAATAACGCATGGCATTGCAAACTGTATGATTTAAGAGTTTTAAATGTTAAAAATTGAACTTAGCACTTAAAACAAGTTGAAATCGAACTTATTTTTAATTGCATTATATCATGCGATATGAAATTTGTGATATTTCAAAAGATTGGATAGATTTTTCTTCTAAAAATGTGAAAAATTCCCGGTCTAAGAATAAATGCACTGTTATTACCCGATTTTTCCTAGTTTCAACAAATTCTCTGTAATTTCCCGGTTTTCCCGGTCCAGGGCAGTGATGCTAATAGACCGTGACTTTTTCAACTGCGCAAGCGTTACGTTGGAAGAAGAATGCCACTTTATTGGCCGTAATACGCGCGCTTATTTTAAATGCTTCAAATTCATTTTTATTCTCAAGCCGAGAAATTATAATAATTTATGTTTATATGGTTCATATATGTTACTGCAATAACTATAAGATCCATGCTAATAAAGTATTTTATTATTATTAATATGGAAGATTTAATGTACTTAATATCCGATTAAAATATCAAAGTTGGTCTAAAAATAGTAAATCAAATTTTTAAATTTAAAAAAAATCTTATTTAACGGTGTGTGTGTTTAAATAGTGTCAAAAATATTTTTTTCAAGCAGACCCCCCCCCCTCCCAATTTAAAACAAATGTAGAAGTCAAATAGTATAAATGATAAAGAATAAAATCTTATATTCTTCCTTAAAGTGAAAAATAAAGAATAGATCAACGGGATATACATTTTTGGACCTAAAAACTGCATAAAATATATGTATATACGCTATTAATATGAACGGAAAAATTTGTACTTTTGTTCTTAAATTAAATTTGAGAATTAATTAATATTGCACGTATAACATAAACAATTAGGCATTTAGGATTTCTCTTTGGCTGCAGTTCTGGAAATGTTGTTCTTAAAACTATTGACCTGAAAATTAGTACGGTCAGTCGTAAAATAAAATAACAAGATTAACAAAATTATTGAAAATCGCATGGAAATTAAAACTCGTTGTTATTCTCTTCAGTTGCAGATCTGGAAATGTTGTTTTTAAAACTATTGAGCTGAAAATTAGTACTGTCAGTCTCAAAATAAAATAACTCAAAAGTTAACGAAATTGCTAAAAATCGTATGCAAATGAAAACAAACTCGTTGGCTTTCTCTTTAGTTGCAGTTTTAGAAATACTGTTCTTGAAACTATCGACTCATAGCTTCTAATTAACTAAGACCATGACAAATCCTACAAGAGGTGCCCCTATTAACGCAGAAAATCACGGGTCTAGAGGAGAAGACCTCGAGAAAAAAATTGTAATAAAAATTGCAAAAAGAACTTTTTAGCTTTAATTTTAATACACATTATAAAGACCGTTAGTAAAAACAAGATTTTTCCCCAATTTAAAAATTTTATTTACTATGTTTAGAAAAACTTTGATATTTTAATCGGATATTAAGTACATTACATTTTTCATAGTAATAGTAAAATACGGTATTATCATGGATCTTATAATTATTTCAGTAACATACATGAACCATATTAACATAACTTATTATAATTTCTCGACTTCAAAATAAAAATCAATTTGAAGCATTTAAAATAAGCGCACGTATTACGGCCAATAACGTGGCTTTCCCCTTCCAACGCAACGCTTGCGCAGTTGAAAAAGTCGCGGTCTATTAGCGTCACTGGTTTAACCCCGAGATGTAAGAGCCAAGTATAGAACATTTCTCCGAATGTCTACCAAAGCGTTGCACACCGAAGAAACAGTTGACAACTACATAAGTACTACAATGAAAATTACAACACAATTCACATGTTTCTACGTAGATGTCAATTATTTTTTTCATTGTGCGATGCTTTGACAACTTTTTGGATCAAAAAGTGACACCTTGCTGTAACTTTGGATCAAAAGCAATTCAAGTCAAGCTTTGCAAACGTGATTAGCATCTGATTTTACATATGTCTTTGTTTCCATCGATATACCATACCATTGAAGCAGTCCTACAAAACTATAGAAAAACAAACGATTCTATCATGCCCGGAGGTTCTTTTAATGTAAAACCAAAATTATTGTTTACTGGATAGAGTGTTCCAAAGATGCATTATTATTTTTAAATAGCACCCTCAAAATTACAAAAATATATGTGGCATTATTTCAATAAAATGCTTATTTAGTTAAATACAGGCGTTCCTATTGAATTATTTTATGTTGGCATACGTACAATGGATACTTTCCACTGAAATACATCGCAGATTTTTGGAAGAATTTGAGAAATATATGTCTAGGGGTTCTGGGCAGCCTTTCTTCGTGAAAAAATGCATAATTATATATAATAATCTACAAGCCTACGCAGTATAAAGTTGTTTCTGTTCACAGCATGAACTGCGTCGATGACTGTTTTTCTAATAATTGAAATTTAATAATGTGCTAAAAAAATTAAAACATTTCAAATCTGTGTGTAAACTGATGTGTATCCTTTCAGGATAATAGACACAGTTTTATTTGTAATAGAATGCTTTAATATATGAACAATGTGAAAGTAAAAATGTTCCAAGCTGAACAATTTTTTAATATGTTCAAACATAATGATTAAAGCTTCACATTGAATGTCTTAATATTTGATCTTTTTCAAATTAAAACTTGCGAAATTAAAAATAAATAATCTTTATTCGTTCGCAGCATGAAGTTGATTTGCAGAGATGCTTTTCTTTTTTTATTCCTGTCTTGTTCAATTGTTCAGTGCTGGACTTTTGGACGGGCCATCATTTTTATAAAGTCTCGTATACTTTTTATAAAGGGGTTATAAATTTTCATGGAAAAATTAAAAAAAGTCATGGAAGTTTTCAAGCACAGTCAAGGAACAACAGTCTTGGAATTTTTATCAGAAA
>JAABKJ010006105.1:0-22304 GCA_011634705.1 Andricus grossulariae | reverse complement strand
AGGTGTGGATCTCGGGACAGTGAGGGTACGTGGGTTAGCGTTCGCAGATGATAAGGTTGTTATGGTAGAGTCAATCGAAGACTTGCAATGAATGTTGAGCAAACTGAATACAAGCATGAAGAACATGGTCCTCAAAATAAACGTAAATAAAACAAAAATTATGGTGTTTGAAGGAAAGGGTGAGGAAAAAATGTGCAACATTCGTAGTTAGATCAAACTTAATGACATAAATCTGATTTTTTAATGATCCCTATCCCCCTCCCTCTCTTTTTGTCATAGATTCCTCCTCCTGACCCTCGCTCTCGCCTGGAGCCATCCGTATACCAGATTTCCCCTTGGAGGAGCGGGTTACCATTTGCTTTTGACAAATCCCTACTTGGAATGCAGACGCGAAAAGCTTTGGCTAAGTTGAAGCGTTTTGTTATTTTATCCTGCTTCATCTTTAAAATCGGTAGTCCGCTGATGTCAATCGCGAGCCTAGTGTGCTGGTCCCCTGAGTCCACATATTTGCTGTAGGCAATCGGCCCATCGCGTGTACCGCTCTAGCAATTATCGCAACATGTAGGGGTAGTCCTTATTGCTCCAGTCAAACCCCTGAATGCTAGTGTTTGTAATATTCGCAGCCTGTCCTGCATTGTTTTAAGTTCTGCCAGTGGCCACCAGACCACGGCTGCACGTAGTAGCTTTGGTTTTAGGACAGCAGAGTAGAGCCATGCGAGAATCTTAGGTCCTAGATCCAACGTCAACCCAAAGGCTCTCCTGCAAATCCAAAAAGTCATTACAAACTTCCTACATTGGGTCTCCAGGTTCTTTGCCCAGTTCAGCTTGCTATGTAAGATTACTCCGAGATATTTAACTGAATCTGAAAACATCAGCTTCCCACCACAGAATACAGGAGCGTCAACTTTAGGCACTTTATAATTTCTCGTAAAAATCACTAGGTTGGTCTTTTCCAGATTCACCGGGAGCCCTGAACTATCGCACCAGACCTCTACGATGTGCAGCGCCGACCTCGTAAGACACATCAACGTTTCCAGGTGAGCCCCTCTGACTAGGATTAGAAAGTCATCCGCATGGCCCTGAGTATATTACCCGTCTATATTTAGCCTTGGAAGGAGGCCGTCCGCTACAATGCACCACAGGAGGGGCAAGAGAAGACCCCTCTGTGTGGTAACTCCGTGGAGCTATTCCCCTACTAGGCCTTTACCCCATCTGGTTTTGAGTGTTCTCCGGCTTCGCATACTTCCTATTCAGCATACTAGCTGGTCCGGAACGCCACATCTCAAAGTCTCTCGATAGATGATCTCTGGAGAAGTATTGCTAAAAGCACCCTATATATCCAGAAAAGTGCCCAAAGTATACACCTTTGTTTCAACTGCTGCTCCAATCTTGCTACAACAGCATGAAGCGCAGTTTCTACCGAGCAGCCTGCCTGAAAAGCATGCTGCCCTCTATGCAGCGAAGAGGCCAAGAGCACCTCATCCCTAATATATCTCTCGACCAGCTTCTCCAACGTCTTCAGGATAAAAGACGTTAGGCTGATTGGTCGGAAAACTTTTGCAGCAGTGTAACCCTCCCTTCTAGGTTTGGGTATGAACGCCACTCTGCCATCCTTGCATGCCGATGGCACGTTGTTACGATCTATACTTGCCCTCAATAATTTCGTCAGAAGAGGGATGACTAAATCCATGCCTTTTTGTAAAAGCGCCGGATAAATTCCAAGCGCCCCTGGTGATTTAAAGGGACAGAAGGACCTGGCAGCCCATTCAACCTTTTTGTAATCCTTTTGTAAACCTTAGCGGCGAAATTCCAGTCGGCCCTCTCCATCATTTGGCCCCTGCCTTCATCCTCTTGGTCGGTTCGGATTCGCTGAAAACCCGGGAAGTGAACTTCCATCATGTGATTCAGCGTTGCTTCTTTGTCTTCGGCAAACTCACCATTATCGAGCCTTATGAGCCCGAGACGTGCTGCCGGATTTTTCGCCAGGATCTTGTGGAGCTTCACTGTTTCCAGAATGTCTTTCGAGTCCTCGCAGAAGCCCCTCAAATCCTCCTGTTTATACTTTCTCATACTTCTATTGTATTCATATTGGACCGTCTTGTAGATATTCCAGTCTGAAGGCAATCAGGTCCTATGTGCCCTATTGCACAACATTCTTGTATTTTACGTAGTTTCTCCAGGTGGGTACTCCACCATACTGCTTCTTTCCTAGACTTAATTGTAGTTGTAGGGCAATTGTTCTCATATAGTGTAGTCAGAGTCCTTCGCAGAAAATCCTAGGCGTGCTCTAACTCATCAATGACACCATAGCTTGTGAGGAACTCCGTAACCCTCTATGGGAGTTCCTTCTTATATGAGTCCCAAAGTGTATTTCTGGGGTTTCTGATCTTGGAAAACATTGGTTTTCCTAGGATTATTCGAAACACGATATACTTTTGGTCCGAGAGAGACTCCTCATCGGAGACTCTCCAGTCCACTACCCTGCTCCTCAGTACACCTGAACATAGAGTCAAATCGAGAATCTCGCTCCTGTTTTCAGTCTGGAATGTGGGAGTATCTTCCCAATTCAGAATCTCCAACTCTATGCCCGCTATGTATTCAATTAAATCCTTCCCTCTGTCATTGATGTTTGTGCTTCCCCACACCGTGTGGTGAGAGTTTGCATCACAGCGCAACAGCAGAGGAATCATGTTCTCTTGACAGTGCCAAATTAGAGCCTATACCTATCTGGGAGGTGCGGGTCCCTCGGCATCGCCCGGGAAACACGCCAAAACAATAAGCACCTCTAGCCTATCTCCGCTACTGCCCATGAGTCTCACCTTGATGACGGTGAGATCTCTGGAGCAGAACTCAGGCACCAAGATCGCATTCATACCCTTGACGGCTATGCATACCCTTGGAGCTTTTTCTCGTGGCCCCTCACATATGGAGCCAGATCCTGACAAGCCACTAATTCTCTCCTATATAACCAGGGTTCGTAGATTAGGGTAATTCCTGCCTGCACCACTGACAAGCGCTTGGCTAGAACGGCTAAGGCGCCTTTGCTGTGGTGAAGAATTATCTGATTCATGGGGATTTCCGTCTGAGCCATCAAAAGGCTAATTCAGGGCCCTTATATAGGGTCGGTCATACAGATCCGCAAGGGCTCCAGAAGTTCGTAACGCTCGTGGTGGACTGCCCTTGAGGAGCCTTCCACCACTAGCTGTGGGTTCGAAGAGGATCCCGGAATGAGTCCCTTATTGTTTTTGTTTTGTTTTTCGTGTTTTATTCAATTGTCCCACGAGAAGCTAGGGAAATCATAAACACCCCCTGCAGAGCCCCGCGAGACTATGGGATTCGACCTGGTGTCCCAAAATCCCCGTTAAGGCATCTCCTTTGAGACCCCGGCCTGTCCGCCTCTGCTGAAGGGGGGCAAGCAGGGATTTTCAAGGATTTTTTTAACCCTGGTACCATTCAGCCCTTGACACGGCGATCACATCGTAGCTTGGGAGCAGGAGAACTCGCGCCCTCGATATTCCAGGAGGCTTTGGCATTACCCCCCGGAAGGATCGCTCCTTAGTTTAAGTCCCACTGACTAGAGTCCGTCAGTTCCCCAGATTAGCTACTCCTCGCGATGCAGTCTCTCTGGTTCATCAATCCAAATCTATAGTCCGATGAGACCCATAAGCCCTCCCACCAACTACAAGGTCCCGCGATCCCTAGGGAGAGCAAATACATCTATTTTGTTTAAAAATTAAACAATCTTCTTGAGCATTCATCTTTTTGGATAGGAAATTCATCCTACTAGGTAGGATAAAGATCCCTTCAATAATATTGTGGGGGGGGGGGATATCTCAAATTCCTTCAAAACTACACTTTATTATTATTATTCGTTATTGAAATTTTTTTTTGAGTATACCCGGTTTTTATCATCAGCCACGGACTAAGTCAAGTTCCTGATGAGATGAGAATATTATGAATTAATTTAATACGATGTTTGAAATCTTTTGCGACGTTGTCGTAATAGGTACAAAATTAGGATCATGGCGTTATGTCCTCATGACTATTTATTATATTCATGGACAAGTGTTCAAGAATGACCGTCTTCGATGCAGAAGGTGTGGATCTCGGGACAATGAGGGTACGTGGGTTAGCGTTCACAGAAGATAAGGTTATAACCGAAAATTGAACTGTTTTGTTGAAAATTCGTCCTTTTGAGTTTAAAATTCATCTATCATGAGGAAAAAGTTATCTTTCTTCGTTGAAAAATTAACTCTCTTGGCTCTTAAAAAAACTTTTTTGTTCAAAATTTAACTTTTCGGGTTGAAAATTCAACTGTCTGCAAAAAAATTGGTCTTTTTAGATGGAAAAATTAACTATTGGGTTAAAAGTGTAATATATGCACTCTCCCTAGCATTTTGATATGAATTATTTACTTTGATTCATACTGTTTTTCGTCTTTTCACCTTATAGTGCCTCTAATATGTACATAATTTCTCCAATGCGTACCATTCTTACGACTAAAAAAGCGTAAATCAGATTCATGAAATACAAATATCCCAGAAAAAAGGCAAAATTATGTGAATATACAATTTTGTAACACTTCTTGTCAATAAAAAATTCTCTCTGTGAAATATTTCAAAATTTAAGTGTGCATATGCACACTAAAGAAGTATTGAAAACTAAATCTTCAATTTTCTTCAATTTTTTAATTTTTTCAATTTTCTTTAACCCTTAGCTAATAAAATTTGAAGAAAATTGAATGTTTAACTGTTGAAAATCCAACTGTCCAAAGAATTGTTGAAAATTCGACTATAGAAAATTCAACTATTTATATTTTTTCAAAAACGGGAGATTTTCAGTTAAAATAGTCAATTTTCAACCAAGAAAAAGGGAATTTTCAAGACAATAGTTAAATTTTCAACCAAACTGATGAATCTTTGATTTAGAAAAAATTAATGTTGAGTCTTTAAATCATAATGACGATTCTTTGGAAAAAAGTTGAATTCACAACCGAAAAATATGAATTTTCTGAAAAATTATTCGAATTTTCGTCTAAAAAATGTGTTTTCAAAGAAAGAAGTGAATTTTCAAGCCAAAGAGATCGATTTACTAGCAAAAATAGTAGTTGAATTTTTAGTAAAAAAAAAATAGTTTACACCGAAAAAAAGTGAATTTATCACAAAATTGGTTAAATTTTTAACCAAAGAAATGAACTTGCAACCAAAGAGATTAATCTTCTACCAAAAAAGAATATTTTTCAACGATATGCATGAATATTCAACCAAATTTTTTAATTTTTAATAGAATTTTCAACCAAATGATCGAATTTTCAATCCAAAAGAAATCTTTCATCCAAACAGACGAATGTTAAACAAAAAAGTCACATTTTCGCCTGAAAGAGATCGCTATGAAACAAAATAGTTGAATTTTTAACCGAATAATGAAAGTTTGAACAAAACAGTTGAATTTTCAACCAAATAGTAGAATTTCCTACCAATAGAGCTAAATTTTCTCATTGAATATTTTTTTTCTGTGTATGTATTTTAAATTTGAAGAATATTTGGCAATATGATTCATTTTTAAGATACACAGTAATAATATTTATTCTTATCTCTCCGCGACATGTGCGTATCTTCTATTTGACATGTTTCCGATTTCCACAAAGTTCTTTATTTAGAAGTATACACTTCTAAATAAATTCACATATTTTTCACATACTAGTATCGAAAATTATCTACGAGGCTCACACAGGTGGTACGCAATTCTTGAAATCTTATCTTTAAATAAAGTCAATAAAACTTAGAAAATATTCAGAGGTTCTTAAAATATGACTAAATAAATTTTTAATTTTATTACCTTAAGTTAATTTAATTCTCAAGAAACACAACCTTCATTTGCATAAATGAAAAATAAAAACCGCAACTTTTTAGC
The DNA here is from genome assembly GCA_011634705.1 of Andricus grossulariae. Classification (NCBI taxonomy): domain Eukaryota; kingdom Metazoa; phylum Arthropoda; class Insecta; order Hymenoptera; family Cynipidae; genus Andricus; species Andricus grossulariae. The sequence goes on along the minus strand of JAABKJ010006105.1, from coordinate 16,391 downwards.
ACTTATCTAAGAGAAGATAGTTATTAATAATTATAAATTTTTCAAATCACTATGCTTGTAAACTTGCATTATTTATTACTTGACTAAGTAAAAAGTGGGTTAGAAGTAAAAAATTCCACAAGAAACAGCTAATGTATTGCTTGAATAAAAAATAAGATAGTTACAAACAATAATAATTTATTTGGATAATAATTTTTGCTGAATTAAATTAATTATTAACCTACCCTAAGTGAAAAGTAGACAAAAAGTTGTAAATTTAGAAAAAATCGCAACTTTCTAGCATTATTCGAATTGAATATTATTAATAATGCTTATAATATGCGTAAAAAATTTATATAAAGATCCAATTATCAGTCAAAAGTAATATGTTATGTATAAGAATCAATTTGCATTTAAGAAAACTGCAAAAAAATCATAATTTGCGTCAAAAACTCGCAAAACCCATTTTTAACTTATGGGGGCAATATTTAAAAGAAAGTTGAAAATTCTATTTTTTTTTGTCTGAGGATTAATTTTTTTAAACAGAAATTCAAATATTGTATTTTTGGTTGAAAATTGACCTTTTGCAGATGAAAAATCATCTATTCCATCTCAATTTTCTGTATTTTGTTTAAAATTCGTCTTTCTGGGTGAAAGATTATTCTTTCTGGTACAAAATTGCCCTGTTCGGTTGTGAATTCAACTACTTAATTCAAAATTCTTTTTGTTTTGGTTAAAACTTAATTTTAAAATCTGAAAATATAATTACTATATCTTTAGCTAAAAATTTATCTTTTTTAGTTGACGGTTTAATCAGTTAGTTGGAAACTCATGTGTTGTGTTCTAGATTGGTCTTTTATGGTCTTTTCTGAACAGTTGCTGTGATTGAATTTACCAGCACAGACCTGTGCTTTACAGTTGACATGAAAAAAAAGATCTAATGGTAAATTTGAATTTTGGAGGTCAAAAGAATGTAAATTTTTTTTTTTAATTTAATTTCTCTTTATTTTCAAACTTATGCATTTTTATTTCTTCTTACAGAATCAGGTTCACCGCCGCGAAGAGGTGCGTTAAGTGCGGCAGGTGAAGCCAGTACGTCCTCTCCGTCCTCAGGAAGGCGGGACGGAAAAAAGCAGTCGCGCTGAAAGACGCTTGAACCGACCCAAACGTCCCAATCCGTCCAAACGTCCCAATTGGCCCAAACGTCCCAATCGGCTCAGACGTCTCAACAAGCAGCGTCAAGTAACGGCCCCAGAAGAGAGTTCATCTTAAGGACGGGTGATAGGAAGGAATGGCCAAGAAATATTTACATCGAAGACCATCGTGGGTTTCATAAAGTCGACACCGGTCTTGCTCTATTCAAATTAAATGATTTCATCGTTGGAAGAGTTGACGGTGAGAATATTGTTCCAATATTTAATCGCCGCCACCGAATGATCAAAATAAACAGATTTGAGCATAGCCAGCGTTTTGTCATGGACGTTGATGAGGCTAAGAGGAACGGTGTGTTTGGACCTTACAGTCGGTTCATGGTACCAAAACCATCAGCACCAGAACCACCAACACCATCATCGCCAAAACAACCAGCACCATCATCACCAGAACCACAAACGCCATCATCACCAAAACCACCAACACCATCATCTCCAAAACCACGAACACCAGCTCCAGAAGACTCTTAAAGCCAACGCATCAGAATCACTGCGCGGATAATTGAGTCAATTTAAATTTCATATTTTTATTTAAAATTAGTTCTGTGTAACCCACATGATTTTAAACCATTGATAATATAACCAATAATGAACCTCTTATTGAATTATTTTCCTTACTCCCAAATGAAGGGTAGCGTGCAATATGGACAGGCCTTGAACTCGCTCCACAATTAACACCAGTGATGCGCCAGTTCCTTTTTCAAAGGAATTGCGTGACTTCGAATACTTCACCGCGTAATTTTTATAGTGATATTTTCATTTTATCTCTGTTATCTAAGGGTCTATTACAAAATCGCGCAAATGCGGTTGATTTCTGAGACCAACCCGCTATCTGGCGAATTGTATAGATGCTAATTCCCGCTCGATTCGCAGCTGATGTTGCGGCATGTCTAGCGCTATGTGCCTTGAATACAGATTTATCTACTCCGCTTTTAGTCAGCACATTTTTGATCCATCTAGCCAACGCTTGAGTTGTGATCACTCCATGTGGTTTATGAAATGATATAAATAATGAATTATCATTTCTCGTCAGATCTCTCAGCTCAGCCGTCCGTTTCACATATGCTTCAAGGGCCGATGCCACGCAAATCTCTGGCTGGTTGAAAAAAAACGAAAGTAATAAGCAGGGTTGCGACTTATTTAATTTCGAAGCCTTAATGCAGTGAGAAATTTTTAATTTAATTTTTGCTGGTAAAAACATGATATTTTCAAAAGTAATCTCAGATATAGTCTGCATTCTTTGACCTGTTGACAACGCGAATAAAGAAACTAACTTATATGTTAGCTATTCTAAAGAAATTTCATCGTTAGGATACAAAGTCTTTAAGAAGGCCAACACTGATGATGGATTCCAAGTAGAGTCGTATTTAGCGTTCTGAGGCTTTAACACGAAAATTCCTTTAAACATTCTTTTTATCATCGCATCATATCCTCAATCGCGTGATAGTACTAGGGACAAAGCTGATCGGTATGAATTGCATCAAGTATAGAAATATTCTTGTCAAAACACTAGTTCTATCACAATCTAAAAGGCACCTGGTATTGTTTCAAAGTTGACTTCGCTAGGGGGGCGAACGTGATTGGAATCGCTTCCTCTGATACACCCCTTCGTTTGAACGCTTCCCCGATAATCTTCCTGCTACCATGGTGAGAGTTCTCTATAACGGGTGTTCCTCCCTGAAAGGAGACTTGATTAAATCAAGTTGAGGACGAAAAATCAAAGGCTCCGAAATTAAAGGCTCTGAAACTAACAAACTGGTAAACACAGGATACCATGTTTGTGCTGGCCACAGGGGTACGATTAGAACTCCCTCAGGCTTATCTGTTACAATTTTCTTCAAGTATCGCAGAATTAAGGCAAAGGGAGGAAACGCGTAGAAATGATACTCAGCCCAGGAAATTGTTCGTGCATCAATTGCGTAAGACATTGGATCAGCGTGCCAAGATTTGAATTTCTTACATTTCGCCTTGATGTTTGGCGCAAAGAGATAAGAATGATGAGAGAAGAGGAGATGAGGAGAAGAGATGATCAATATCGAAAATCCCGAATTTTTTTGTAATTACATTGAAAACCTTTGAATTTAATTCCCATTCGCTATCGGCAATGACATTTTCTTTCGACCTTATATAAGAGGCAAAGATTCAAATGTCCCGCTCTGCACACCATCTCCAGATGAGCCTCGCAATCTCATTCAATTGTGGGTACTGTATTCCACCCATATTCGAATAGGGTTATAAATGGACATGACTTTTCAACACCACCATTCAAGTTCTAATTTTACATTCGAAGTTATTCTCATGCTCATATCGTAATTGCCCGAATTTTGAATGGCTAAGAACTTTCCGCGTTCCATAGATTTTGTGTGAAGGCGACCGTACTTTACCGCTGGACAGGCTGACACTCAAATTTCAATACATAGCGCAAAATGCCGAATTTTACACTCCGATTCCGATAAATACTCATTTACTACGTCCAAAATCTTATGCCTTTTGACTAACGGGAGATCTACTGGATATTTTTCACTATTGAATAAGCACCCAATAAATTTGTATAACCTTTAGGGTGTTAGACTACGCTTTCCAAAATGAAGTAAAAGCCCTAGGAACCCTGAGAGATCTTTAGTTTTTGTAACGTTCAAAGTGCATGCTTTTTCAGTATTACCGGTAAGCCATATATTATCTAAATAAATAACTGATATAAAGCCTTTAGACCGCAGAAAGTGAGCGACAGGCTTTAACAATTTAGTAAAACCGTAGGGACATGTGCACAGGCCAAACGGCTGGTCCCTGCAATTACATTCGTCCACCCGCCCAAACCAGAAGAAGTCGAGGCTTTTTGGAGAGAAGTCTACAAAGTCCAGCATCCAATGAAAGAAAACTCAAAGAATATAAACAGCTTGAAGGAGCTGTGCAGTTCCCACATAAAACCTGAGGGGGAATGCTCACCTATCACTACCGAGGAGGTGAAAAAGGTATTAAAAGGCATGAAGAACTATTTCGCTCCAGGATCAGATGGTATCAAGACCTTCTGATGGAAGAAGTTTCCCTTAACCCAGCAGCATCTGGCCCGCATTTTCACCTCATATCTAAAGTCGGAAGAGCATATTCCATAGTGGTTCGTGGAAGGGCGCACAGTGTTTCTGCCGAAGACGGGCAACTTAGCTGACTCTAAGAATTACAGACCAATAAATTTGAAAAATTCCATCAAGCGCTATTCGACAAGAAAATGCACAGAAATTTTCGCAGGAATGTAGAAAAATAGTCCTTGTCGAAGGAGCAAACTTTTGCTTTTCTCAGATCATCAGGGCTTGATTCAGCTACAGAGGGTTTATTTTCGCATGCCAGGACGGTGTAGTTTCCACCTTAGCATTCATCTTTTTCATGTATACCGTCTTTCTTATTTGTTTATTTACAAAGTTTGCACTCCAAATATGAAAAAGCGAAATTTTGTACTTAAAAAAGTTTTAGGTTTTAATAAGTGTTTATCTGAACTTTGCATCATCTTAAATCTATGCATTGGGACTTGAAGAATACAGATGATTTACTCATCAATCAATTGAATTTGTTGTAAATAAAATTAATTTAATAATTATCAAGAATATAAGAATGACGTTTTATCACAAAAATGAACAGAAAGTTAACAATAACTTTGGACATTTAACATTGTTCATAATAATCTACAATTGTTCGCAGTGAATATATTCTGATCGCGGCATGAAGTTGAAAAATTTTGGTTTTTGGGTTTTATCAATTCAGTTCGCATTTAAGTGGAAAAACGAGAAAAAGAGGGAAATAGGAAAAGCACGAACGAAAATTCATCTTTTTTGGTCAAAAATGCAACTGCTTTGTTGAAAATTTTATTATTTTTTGAAAATTTAACTAGATCGTTAAAAGGACGTATTTCTTGGTTGAACATTCGACTATTTTATTGAAAAATCATCTTTTGGGATTAACAATTCATCTTTTTTTTTTGCAAAAAGTTATCTGTATTGACTGAAAGCAAATTTTTTGGTTGAAAATTCAACTGACTTTCAAAAAATTCGCGTCCGGCTTGAAAATTCAACCATTTACATTTTAGTTGAAGTTTGATATTTTGTGTTTCAAATTTCGACCATTTTATAGCAAATTAATTTTTTTGGTAAAATAGTCAACGATTTGCTTGAAAATTCCACTATTTTGTTGAAAATTCGATTATTTGGTATAATTTTTATCATTTTGCTGAAAGTTCAACCATTTCATTAAAAAGTTTTTTTTTGTCACAAGTTTAACTGTTTTATTGAAAAATCGCCTCTTTGGATTAAAAATTTATGTTTTTTTTTGTAAAAAAAGTCATTTTTTTTAGTGCAAGCGAAATTTTGTATTGAAAATTCAACTAACATCTACAGAATGCGTCTTTATTGTTGATTGAAAAAACTACTATTAAATTTTTAGTTCAGAATTCATCTTTTTTCTTTAAATGTTCACGTGTTTTGTTGAAATTCGTCTTTTATAGTTGAAAATGAAATTTCATGTGAAAAGAAAATTTTTTTAACTGGAAAATTTACCTATTTTAAAGAAAATTCATCTTCTTGAATGAAAAATTCAGATATTTTGGCAGGAAATGCTAATATTTGGTTGATAATTAACTTTTTCGTTGAAACTGAACATTTCTGTTAAAAATTCAACCATTCTGGTTGAAACTTCAGTTATCTTCTAAAAAATGGTCATTTTGTCTTGACAAATATATCCTCAATGCGTACCATTCAAACGTCTAAAAAGCATAATTCAGATTTATGAAATACAAATATTCCAGAAAATAGTTGGCAAACTCGAAACCATCTTATTAATAGTTTAAATAGTGATTTTTAATGACGATGGAGATAATGACTAGTATATATATATATATACATTTGCAAAATCTTGTCATAGAATATTATTATTTCCGAATAATCTGTAGAATAATGAAGATCCTTATTGGAACTGTAGTCATCGCATTGGTAGTTTTGCTGAATTTCGTTGGTGAATATATTATTATGCAAAATAATTAATTTAATTTTAAGTATAGTTTTATGCATCCTGTATAGAAAAAAATTGCGCAATGAAATCTAATGTTTATTTATTGAATATTTGATCAAAATTTGGCAAAAATATGTGAATATACAATTTTCTAAGACTTCTTTTTAATACGAAATTGTCTTTGTCAAATGATTATCCTTTTTTTCTAAACACATATTTTTTCTAAGAAAATTATTAATTTTCCGCATCTTTCGCTGTTTATATTTCAAAATTTGATTGTGTATATGCTTTTTTTAAGCTAATATCTATTTTGAAATGTATTTTTAGAAACAAATATTTCAAATTATTTCTACTTATTTTAATGGATTTTTACAATTTCCAAAGATTTCAATTGATTTGAAGGCATTCAAGAAGAAAGCCATTTTTTTGTAAAAAAAGTGTGAAAAATGTTATATATAAATAATTTTACATGAGAATGTATTGAATAAACATTTCAATTCATGAACGAAATTCGGAAAAGTAGATTTTTTCGAAAACGGGGCATTTTCAGTTAAAATAATTAATTTTTAATCAAGAGAAAGGGAATTTTTAAGACAATAGTGAAATTTTCAATCAAACTGATGAATCTTTGATTGAACAAAAATTAATGTTGAGTTTTCAAGTCATAATGACGATTTTTGGGGAAAAGAGATAAATTTTCAACAAAAAATAAAATAATTTAATGTTAAGCTAGAGAAATAAGTTTTCAACAAAATGAAACTAATTTTGAACGAGAACATATTTTTTAATTTTAATAGAATTTTCAACCTAATAGTTGATTTTTCAACTGAAGAAGATTGATGTTCACTCAGGCCTGAAATACTGACATTTTCAGTTGAAAAAATTAGTTTTTATTTGAAAAAAATTAATTTTGAACAAAAAAAATAAATGTCGACAAAATACAGCAACTTGCAACCAAATAGTTGAATTTTCAACTGAAGGAGGTAAAATTTACCATTTAATGATCAATCAAACATGGTATAGTTACATTTTCAGTTTGAAAAAAATAATAATTTAAATTATATGTCAACAAAATATTTAAACTTTCAATAAAAAAAAAAGATTTTGCAACTAAAATAATGAGTCATCAACCAGAAGATTGAATTTTTAAGAAAAAAAAAAAGTTTTTCAGTCCCTATTCTAGATTTTTCTGTTTTTTGAATCACTTTGTAACAAAATAGTTAAATTTTCAACCAAATAGTTGAATTATGAACAAAATAGCTAAATGTTTAACCAAATAGTTGCATTTCCGAGGCAAGAAGATGAGTATCCAACCAGAAAACTTACATTTTCAAAACAAAAATTTAATTTCCAACAAAAAGTAGAATTTCCTACCAATGGAGCTAAATTATTTTATTGGATATATATCTTTTTTTCTGTGTATGTATTTTAAATTCAAAGAATATTTGGCAATATGATTCATTTTTAAGATACACAGTAGTAATATTTATTCTTATCTCTCCGCGACATGTGTGTATCTTCTATTTGACGTGTAAGAAGTGGATAAAAAGTTAAAAATTTTACAAGGAAGCTCAACTGTATTGCTTCAATGAAAAAGAGGATAGTTACGAAGAATAATAATTTGTTTAAATAATTACTTTTTCTAAATTGAATTAATTATTAACTCACCCTAAGTGAAAAGTAGACAAAAAGTGGTAAATCTCAGAAAAAAACTTAACTTTCTAGCATTATTCGAATTGAATATTATTAATAATACTTATAATATGTTGAAAAAATTCATTCAAACATCTAATTATCAGTATAAAGTAATATGTTATATATTAGAAACAATTTGAATTTAAAAAAACCGCAGAAAATCATAATTAGCGTCAAAAAGTCGACATGAAACATTGTTATATCCCTCAAAATATCAACTGTTAAATTTAAATTATGGACGTTAAGGAAAAATGTAAATTTTGATTCAATTCAAATTTAATTTCTCTTTATTTTAAAACTTATGCATTTTTTTTCTTACAGAACCGAGTTCACCGCCACGAGGGGGTGCTTTAAGTGTGGCAGGTGAAGCCAGTACGTCCACTCTGTCGACAGGAAGGTGGTGCGGAAAAAGCAGTCCCGGGAGCTCCAGAGGGCTCCTAAAGCCAACGCATAAAGATCACTGCGCGCATAATTGAATTAATTTAAATTTCATATTTTGATTTATAACCAGTTCTGTGTAAACCTTATGATTTTAAACCATTATTAATAAAACCAATAATGAGCCTCTCATTGAATTGTTTTCTTGACTCCCAAATGAAGGGTAACCTGCCATATAGGCAGGCATTAGACTCGCGCCACAATTTACACCAATGCCCAGCAAAAAATCATGTCCAGGTACCTCAGAGGATCCTGGACATGTTGCTGCATACGAACCCACACTTTAATTGGCTTTGTGAAGAAAGCTGTACAGGACCATTCAAAGGTTATCTTGTATACAGGTTCCTTTGTAGGATCATGTACAGTTTCCTTCGCCAAATTCCTGTACAGGAACTGTCAATATTACCTGTTCAGGTTCGTGTGCAGCAACATGTCCAGAAACCTCGAAGGATCCTGGACATGTTTCTGCACGTGAACCAAAACTTCAACTGACTATGTGAAGAAACCTCTACAAGACCATTCAAAGGTTATCTTGTTTACAGGTTACTTTTTCAAAGGATATAGTTATCGCTACTGTTTCAGAAAACCCCTTCTGAAGTTCAATGTGATTCCAGTTGTACCGAAGAATTGTTTCCACGATGTACTGCAAATTAAGAGGAATGCCACTTTTATCCTTAAAATAAGCCAAGAAACTTCAATATCGATCCGATTTTCAAATATTTTTAAAAACGAAGATCCATTGATTTCTAAAGACCTTCCAGATCGAAACTGTATACAGTCTTTCTTATTTGTTTATTTACAACATTTGCACTCCAAATATGAAAAAAAATTAAATTTTTATCTCACAAAAGTTTAAGGTTTTGATAAGTGTTTATCTGAACTTTACATCATCTTAAAATAATGAATTGGGACTCTAAGAATACAAATAATTTACTTATCGATTAATTTAATCGTTATAAATAAATTTGATTAAACATTGTCAAATTTTTTTGGTATGCATATTTTTCGTCAAACTGCTTCTTATTAATATAGGAATGACATTTAATGACACAAATAAACAGAAAGTTAGGTTATTGGGTTTTGTCAATTCCGTTCGCATTTAAGTGGAAAACCGAGAAAAAGAGGGGAATAGAAAAATAGTCAAAATTCAACTGTATCGTTGAAAATTTATTTCACTTGGTAGAAAATGCAACAATTTGATTGAAAATGATTTTTTGTTGTTGAAAATTAAACTTTATGGATAGAAAATTCAACTGTCCTAAAAAAATTGGTCTTTTTGGCTTTAAAATTCAACCATTAGGTTTAGCATCTTGATATGAATTTTTTATTTACATTTTTGTTCGTATTTTCACTTTATAGACCCTCTAATGTGTACATAATGTCTCCAATGTGTACCATTCGTACGCCTAAAAAAACGCAAATCAGATTTATGGAATACAAATATCCCAGAAAAAAAGATAGCAAAATCCATACCATTTTAAAAATATTTTGAATAATAATTTATAACGATTAAGGAGATAGTGACTAGTATATATGTATGCATAATCAAAATCTTGTATAGAATATTATTACTCCCGAATAATCAGTAGAATTATGAAGATCTTTATTGGAACTGTAGTCATCGCATTGGTGGTTTTCCTGAATTTTGTTGGTAAATATATTATTATGCAAAATAATTTATTTGATTTTAAGTATAGTTTTATGCCTCTTGTATGAAAAAAATGTTGCAAAAAAATATTTATGTTCTGAAAAGTTTATTTATTAAAAGCTTAATTAAAATTTCGCAAAATAATGTGAGTATACTTGTTTTTAAAACAAAATTCTCTTTTTCATATGTTCATACCTTTTTCTGAACACGTATTTTTTGTGGGAAAATTATTAATTTTTTCGTATCTTTTAGTGTTTATATTTTTAAATTTGAGCCTGCAAGTGCTTTTTTGAACGCAATATATATTCTGAAGTGCATTTTTAGAGACGAATATTTCAAATTATTTCTGCTCATTCTACTGTTAAGAATTCAATTTTCCACTGTTTGTAAGATTTTAGGTTATTTAAAAATATTTCAAAGAAAGATAAAAAGTTGAATTTTCAACATTCTTTAATTTTCAACATGTAGACTTTCGAAAGTAGTTTTCAACGAAAAAGATAATTTTTAACCAAATAGTTGAGTTTTCTCGACACACAGATGAATCTTTTGAACCAAATATTTTCCAACCAAATATTAGCATTTCCTGCCAAAATATCTGAATTTTTAACTCAAGAAGACGTAATTTCTATTAAATAGTTAAATTCTCTAGCTGAAAAGATGATGACTTTTTTACAAAAAAAAAAAACAAAGAAAAACATAATCTTGTAATCCAAAAAGACGATTTTTCAATAAAAATGTTGAACTTGCAACAAAAAAAACGACTGAATTTTCAACTAAATGGTAGAATTTTCAACTAAAAGAGATGCAATCTGAACCGAATATATATTAGTAGACTTTTTAATAAATGTTGAACAAAGCAGTTGAATTTTTGACCAACAAAGATCCTTTATAAAAAATAGATATGTTCTCAATAAAATAATCAAATGAATCAAAAAATTGTATAATTTTCAAACAAATATTCGAATTTTCAAACGAGAAAGATTGATTTTTCTTATTGGGTATATTATAATTTTTTTTACTTGGATAAATATGACATGTACGTTTAATAATCTTTTATTTTCTCTTGTTATTATTCTTCTCTGTTAATTAATGTATACATCTCTGCATGAATCCACATATTTTCCAAACAATAGTATCGGTAATTATCTACATAACTCGCACAGACGGTACGCAATTTTTGAAACCTTATATTTAATTAAGGACCATAAATCTTGAAAATTTTTCAGAGATTCTTAAGATAAGACTAAACAATTTCTCAATTTTATTGCCCTTGTTGAAATTAAATATGATTTACGAAAAAGGGTTTCATAGCCTATTAGGATGTAAATCTATTTATTTGAAAATTCAACTACTTTATTCAAAGTTCGTTGTGTTATGGTTAAAAATTAATTTTCAAATCTGAGAATCTTATTGCTATATTATTAGCTAAAAATGTATCTCTTTTAGTTGAAAATTCAACAATTTAGTTAAAAACTCATGAATTGTGTTGTAAATTCGTCTTTTCTGGTATTTTCCGGTTTATTTTGGAGGTTAAAAAAATGTTTCTTTTTCTTTTTTAATTTGATTTCTCTTTATTTTCAAACTTATGCATTTTTGTTTCTTCTTACAGAATCAGGTTCACCGCCGCGAAGAGGTGCGTTAAGTGTGGCAGGTGAAGCCAGTACGTCCTCTCCGTCCACAGGAAGGCGGTACGGAAAAAAGCAGTCGCGCCGAAAGACGCCTGAACCGGCCCAGACGTCCCAATCAGCGCAGACGTCTCAACAAGCACCATCAAGTAACGGTACCAGAAGAGAGTTTATCGTACGTTTTGTTGATAGCAAAGAAGTGCCAAGAAATATTTACATCGAAGACCATCGTGGCTTTCATAAAGTCGACGGAGGTGTTGGTCTATTCAAATTTAATGATTTCATCGTTGGAAGAATTGACGGTGAGAATATTGTTCCAATATTTAATCGCCGCCACCGAATGATCAAAATAAACAGATTTGAGCATAGCCAGCGTTTTGTCATGGACGTTGATGAGGCTAAGAGGAACGGTGTGTTTGGACCTTACAGTCGGTTCATGGTACCAAAACCATCAGCACCAGAACCACCAACACCATCATCACTCAAACCACCAACGCCATCATCACTAGAACCACCAACACCATCATCACCCAAACCACCAAAAAAATCATCACCAGAACCACCGAGACCATCATCATCAAAACCACCAACACCGTTATCACCAAAACCACCAACACCATCTTCGTCAAAACCACCAACACCAGCTCCAGAAGACTCTTGAAGCCAACACATCAAAATCACTGCGTGCATAATTGAGTCAACTTAAATTTCATATTTTTATTTAAAATTAGTTCTGTGTAACCCACATGATTTTAAACCATTGATAATAAAACCAATAAGGAACCTCGTACTGAATTATTTTCTTTACTCCCAAATGAACGGTAGCGTGACATATGGACAGGCCTTGGACTCGCGCCACAATTGACACCAGGGATGCGCAAGTTACTTTTTCAAACTTCGTGAATTTGAATACTTCATCACGTAATTTTCTATTGTGATATTTTCATTTTAAAAAAAGTTTTTGTTTTTCAATATATCAAAATAAAATATCCTCGGTTTTTCGAGACTGTGTTGTGACTTTCAACAGTATTTTTTAATTAGCTTCGTTATGTACTATGTGAAACAGATTGTATTATAATTGACCGATCAAACGAACTTACCTGTTGTGACGTTCGATCGGGATTATTTGAGTCGTCTGGTCCGAATAGATCATAATGTAGATGTTCAAAGTTTATTGCGGTTTGTCAAATAAGCATTTATTATTTATGGAACATAGTGTGAACACAAAGGAAAAACTTGATTAACCTAATGTTACAAATTTTCACATTATCATAGACGTAGCAAACGCATCTCTGTTATCTAAGGGTCTGTTATAAAATCGCGTAAATGCGGTTGATTTCTGAGACCAGCCCGCTGTCTGGCGAATTGTATAGATGCTAATTCCCGCTCGGTTCGCAGCTGATGTTGCGGCATGTCTAGTGCTATGTGCCTTGAATACAGATGCATCCACTCCACTTTTAGTCAGCACATTTTTGATCCATCAAGCCAACTTTGAGTTGCGGCCACCTTATGTGGTTTACGAAATAATATAAATAATGAATTATCACTTCTAATCGAATCTCTTAGCTCAGCCATCCGTTTCACATTTGCCTCAAGAGCCGATGCTACGCAAATCTCTCGCTGGTTGCAAAAAAAACGCAAGTATTAAACAGGGTTGCGACTTATTTAATATCGAGGTCTTAATGCATTGAGAAATTTTTATTTTAATTTTTGCTGATAAAACCACGATATTGTCCAACGTAATCTTAGATATAGTCTGCATCCTTTGACCTGTTGACAGCGAGCTCAAAGCAACTACCTTATATGTTAGCTATTCTACAGAAATTTTATCGTCAGGATACAAAGTCTTTGAGAAGTCCAACACTGATGATGGATCCCAAGTAGAGTCATATTCAATTCTATGAGGCTTCAACACGGAAATTCCTTTGAACATTCTTCTTATCGTCGCATTGTTTCCTAAATGGCGTGATAGTACTAGGGACAAAGCCAATCAGTATGAACTGGCAGTGCCATAGGCTCCTACTCTCTTAAAAATATCTGTTGTGAAAATTATTAAGTGCTCAATATCGGCAGCTAGTACAGAAGTATTCTTGTCAAAACAGCAGTTCTACCACAATCTAAAAGGCTTCTCGTATTGTTTCAAAGTTGACTTCGCTAGGGGGGCGAACATGATTGGAATTGTTTCTTCTGATACACCCCTTCGTTTGAACGCTTCCCCGATAATCTTCCTGCTACCAGGGTAAGAGTTCTCCAAAACGGGTATTCGTCCCTGAAAGGAGACTCGATTAAATCGAGTTGAGGTCGATAAATAAAAGGCAGGGGTACGACTAGAACTCCGTTTGCCTGATCTGTTACAATTTCCTTCGAACATCGCAGAATTAAGACAAAGGGAGGAAACGCGTAAAAATAATATTCAGCCCAGGAAATTTCGCAGTGCATCAATTGCGTAACACTTTGGTCCAGCGTGTCAAGATATAAATTTCTTATATTTTGCGTTGATGTTTGGCGCAAAGAGATCAATATCGAACATCCCGAATTTTCATGTAATTACTCTGAAAACCTTTGAATTTAATTCCCATTCAGATTCAGGTGAAAGAACTCTTGATTTTCTATCGGCAATGACCTATGATCTAGTGCGAAACAACGTAATGCATAGGAAGCAGCTTTTAATCCCAAATAATTTATATCGTGTGACCTTTCGTCCGTACTGCACCAACCATGTGTTTTTCCATCTCTGCAGCATGCTCCTCATCTCGTGAGTGATGCACCGAAGCAAATTTCAGGCTGGTAATTATAATCCCGAATAGGGCCATAAATGGACATGAATTTTCTACCCCACCATTCAAGTTCTAATTTCACATCCAAAGTTATTCTCATGCTTATATCGTAATTGCCCGACTTTTGAATCGCTAAGAACCTTCCGCGTTCCATGGATTTTGTGTAAAGGCGACCGTACTTTACCGCCGCACAGGCTGATACTGAAATTCCAGTACCATGTGCAAAATCCCGAATTATACACTCCAATTTCGATGACGACTCATTTACTATATCTAAAATCTCATGCCTTTTGTCTAACGGAAGTTCAACTCGATATTTTTTACTATTGAATAAGCACCCCATAAATTTGCATAACCTTGAGGGTGTTAAACTACACTCTTTAAAATTAAGTAAAAACCCCAGACATCCTAAGAGATCTTTAGTTTTTGTAACGGTCAATGTGCATGCGTCTTCAGTATTAGCGGTTAGCCATATATCATCTGAATAAATAACTGATATAAAGCCTTTAGACCGAAAAAAGTGAGCAACCGGCTTCAACAATTTAGAAAAAACGTACGCACATGTGCACAGGCCAAGCGGTAGACAATTAAATTGATATAGCATGCCGTTAAATTCAAATCGTAAAATATTTTTAATTCGTGTGCTATAGAAACTAACAAAAAGGCGTCCCTCAGATCTATTGTTGCCATATAACAATCTCGAAAAAATGAACATAATAGCGTTGCTGAATCTTCCATTTTGAAATGGGGCGGATCAAGAAAGGCAAATCAATTTTTTAGATTTAAAATAAATCAGTTTTCCTCATTCGATTTCTTCACAAGAAAATAACTCAAGAAAAACTGACCGTCACTTGGTTCTTATTCTGAAACAGCGCCTTTTTTCCAGAGCTTTTCGACTGAATAGAAGGTATTCCTAAACTCAGACTGATAAAAATGTTTCTGTTTTGGTATACATTTCTGAACTACGTTCTTTGCAGAAGGAATTCGGTACCCCTGTATCCATTTCAAAATTAAGGTGTCGCTAGTAAATTATTTCCAAACATCAATGAATAATCTTAACCTGGCGGCCGTTTTACTTACATTTATTGTCGACGACGGTTCGTCTGCAAATACCGAGGCCGGTTCTGCCCACCCTAACGAGAGAAGTTGTAGCTTTTCTTCAGTAGGCCCTTCAAGTTTAAAGCTGACTGATTGTCGGAGTAAGAAGCAGCATTAAATCTTGATGAACTGGACTGACTTTTAGACTGAAAATCCCGTTTTGGCTTCTTTAAAGGAATATTGGGTGGAGGTGGCTTTGAGATATCCTTGGATTGCTTCTCCGTAGCCTGAGCTGCTTTGAAACGTTCAAGAAAATTTCCACCATATAGAAAATTATCCACTGGTAAATCCTCAGGCATATTCTTGACGATTCTGTTAATGGTAGAATTGATAAACGCTCGTCTAATTGCGGAATTGCTGCGGAAAATGTCTGCTAATAATCGATCTCCATTGCTGATGTTAGCAACAAAGAAGGTATTTTCTTCATTTCCCGACTTTGAACAAGCTGTCAGCGCAGTACCAATTGCGCACAAGCCAGCATCAAGCTGCTGCCGCGACAGTGCTTGAAATGTATCTTTCTTGATTGCAGGGTCGGTCTTCGTTCACTTTATTTCAGGGTTAATAGCCGGGGGTTTAACAATAGTGAAATTTTTAGTTTGGGGGTATTTCTGCAATATTTCCTTCTTTATCTCGGCTGGTAATACGATTTTAATTATCTCCGTCCATCTGTGAGCCGACGCCTGATTGTTATTTCCCGACTGTAAATTATCCTTCTTGGAATCCTTTCCGAGAATTTTTAACAATAACTCATCAAGCTATGGGTCTTTGGCTGTTTCCTTGACCTTCTCCAAAGGGTTAGGGTTGGACACTTTTTGAACATTCGATGAAAACATAACCTCACTTTAGATAACTGGGACCTACTGGGTGTCGGAGATATCGTCAAGCACTACGTTCACAGGAGACACTGCGACTTAAAGAGCGATTC
>JAABKJ010006104.1:0-22304 GCA_011634705.1 Andricus grossulariae | reverse complement strand
GGCCAAATGTTGGTGTGTAGAAGTAAACTTCTTCCACCAGAAGTTCTTGATACAATCTGGTCCAGCACCGTAGAAGTATATAAGTTAACAGTTTGTCATAAGAACAATTGCAGGATTTCGCCGGGAGCAGGTGCTAATCTTAAAAATGGCACCCGCTCCCAGCGAAATCGCGGTGAAATTCCAGCTGTAACCACATCTCACAATCGTGAGATGATATATATATGAAAACAATAAATTTTTCTCGAATCCTGGAAGAACAAAAATGATCCTAACTATAAAAAGTGATAGAATTTTATTAAAAATTTGAAGATTGCTTTTTTTTGGTCGATCACTGGGGTTAATAATAAATCCACAATTATTTTGCAACGTTGCCTCAGCTTGGTTTGCTGACCTCTTCAGGCTTATAAGTTTACATTAAAAAATCACGTTGGTCAATAATATTATAAAGTTGAAAAATAATTCAACGAGTAAACGTCAGTTTTAATCGCAGACTAGTTGAATTATTTTTCAACTTTATAATTTTAATGACTAACGTGATTTTCTAATTTAAACATATAGGCCTGAAGATGTCAGCAAACCAAGCTGATGAAACGTTGCAAAATAATTGTGGATTTATTATTAACCCCAGTGATCGACAAAAAAAAAACAATCTTCAAACTAAACATGGAGTGTGATAGATATTTCAATACTAATTTATTAAAAATTGTCTGGATAATTGCCGAACCCCGTGGTAGCAAGAGTGGCAAGAGCAGATAATAGTGGCAATCTCAGCTGGCCGCACGTGGCACACATAGGCAAAATTAAATGGAACCAAGTTCTAGGGCATAATCCAAAATGGCCCCTACTGCAAGAAAGTACATGGGTCTCTATGTGTGACCACTCAAAGGAATCTATATAAGATCATACATAGGCTCTATGTAGGATCCTGCATGTCCTGCAATCCTTTGTCCTTAAAGGTATATCTTTATAGCGTTCTGTAGGTATCACCTATAGTAATTGAAACAGGTCCCTACATAGACTCCTTTATAATCTTTCACGTAGAAAATTGTATACATTCCCATAATCGCTCCTCCATAGATTCCTGTATAGGTTCCTACTAGCTAGGTTAGAACCTAAACAGGAACTTATATAAGTTCCTACATAGAAACCCTAATGCAACAATTGACTGAAAATCTATATGACCTTAAAGAAATACAATTGCTGCACAGTACATGACGACTATATCTGTACTACTAGGCAATCTGTAAGTAAAAAAAAAATATTGCGCAGCACTTTCGATTCTTTTCGTAGGAATCTGTTTCATTTCCTACAGATCATAACTATAGGACACTATATAGGTATAGCTAGAATGATCTTATGTAGGATCCTATGTAGGGCCTATATAGGATCCTGTATAGATTCCTTTGAGTGATGTTTTAAATCGAAAAGTGAATTTCGAATATTATCAAATTTGAAAAGTTTTTGAGGTAAAATAATCAGGAGCACAGTCAGTTAATTTGTTTATGTGTAAAAAATTAAATAAATGTTCCTATTTGGTACACGGTTAAACAAGTTTAACGTCGTAATATGCTGGAGGCATGTCTTGATAAGTGTTGCTTGTTGTACACACAGTATATGGCTTCAAATGAAAATGTCTGATTCGCACATATTTTGCAGTTTATGTCTTCCTGAAAAAATGTTCGCATGAAAACAACCGGAAGAACGGACAGCTTAGTAGATATGTAGGGGGAGTTTTAATTGTAGATTGTTACCGACACAACTCTTTTACCGACATGGTTCCCTCAAAGCTTCTACCTTCTATTTTTAAAGATGTGAGAAGTCATTAATGTGATGTCTATACAATGAATCATCAAGTTTTCAATCGTAATAATGTAATTCTTGGGAAAAGGGTTCATATTGCTGGTAAGGAATTTAATGTTAAAAATATCAAAGAGGTGACGTCAGACGATGACACATGCTTATGGAATGTATAAACAATGCATTTCGTTATAAAATTGAAGACCCTCGGTAAATATCAAAAGAATACCACTAAGGAGTTTAGTATTCAACAATTGATAATATCAAAATATTCATGTCAGACGAGTGAAGCATATTAATAGAATATTTAAAACTGATCAAATTAAAGACGGAGCAGCTTTAGACTTACGCTTTTTCGCCAGTTATATGAAAAATATATAACGTCGACTTCCTGTCAGCAAATATCGAAGGTTGAACGACTAAGGGATTTTTATTAAAGTCAAAGAGAGGATTGCATATCGCATGAGTGACTATAGTCTATAGGTACTATTTAGTTCTTACTTATGGTTCTATATACGATACAAATATATAATTCAGATTTTTCAAATGAGTTCCTCAGTTCATATCACACCTCCAATCCAGTATGCGTTTAGCGTTGCTGTTTTGAAATTTTTATATTATTCAGTGAACATTTCAAATCATTATTTTTAACAATGAATTCCAAGAAATGTAAAAAACTTATAAAAATAATATAAGAGGCATGTAAAACATTCAAAAATAAATCTATAGCAGAGGAAATTGACATTTGAATCCGAAGAGGCACTCAAAATATTACACTGTTAAGTAAAATTTTGAAAAAAAGATAGGAGTTGTCCGTAGGAGAGAAATGAGGATTTTAAAATAGTAGGTCTTCTTATGTCAAAGAGCCTAAACTTGGAAAAGTCACAAAAAAGAGGAACCGGTATCAACAATGCCGTGAAGAAAGAAATGACCAGGTGGGTAGAGTTCTAGATCGCTTCTGAAATTCGAAATGGAAGAGGGCTAATGATAAACATGAAACATAAAGGTTTAAGATAGCTTTCTAGATGATGCGAGAGAAATGACAATTTCACGAATAAAAAATATTCTTAAGAATATGAGGAGTTTAAAAGTCAATGTTATTTATGCAGAAAAATTTAGAGCTACATAATAGTAAAAAAAATAATACACAATAGTAAAAACGAAATAATATTTGAGGTGACACATATTGGCAAGTGATTTGAAATTAAAGTTACATAAGTACATTCTCCTTGCGCGCTGCGCGCCCAGTAGACTCGCGTCTAGGGCGCGCGGTTACGCTCTTGTTTTTACATACGTTTCTCACAGCACCTGCGGCTTTGGTGATGACATTTTCATTGAGACACTCGCGCTTCGCGGTCGACACATAGGTTATATACTATAGGTAAATAATTACAGATAATTCAACTAACTACCCCTAATTTAAATCACTTTATTATCTTCATTAGAACTGAAGATAAGACAGTTGCATATTTATGTTCAAAAACGAACAATTTGTTATTTTCTGCAATTTTTTTAACGGAAATTTGTTGAAAAATGTTTAAAGTACCACTAGGAATTTTTTCGGATTTTTCCTATTATTTTTTCAATGAAAAACTATGCTCCAAAGTTCGCTGCCGTTAAAAGCTATCAAATGCCCTTATTTTTTTAACAGAGTTTCGTATATGTAAGCTATACAAAATTTTCTGGCATATTTGTTCCAGGCTCATTAACGTACAGTATTTTGACTTTCAAAATGAGCCTTTATTCATTGAGCTACCATTTTTTTTCACTTACCTTCTTAACGCCAAAGCCAGAGAACTTGAATTTTCTCGCCGATAGTAGACATTACCATCGACGAACTACTATACCGGCAAAGATAAATCCTGAACTAAAAAACGTAGATAGTCATATAATCAGTCAGCTGTCCATCATGTGTATTTAAGTGCTTGTGCGACCTTTGAGTTTGAGCGTAAGCGGAATACATTTTTAAAGTGAAACTTCGATAATACAAACCTCTATAATACGAATTTTCGATAATTTCAACTTTTTTTTCGGCCGCGGCTGAAAATAGACGTTTCCCATGTTAATATTTTGCGACAATTCGAAGTTAGATAATTCGAAGATCATAAGCTCCGCCTTGATAATAACCTCTGCCGTGATAATAACATCTGTAACTCGAAGTCCGACAGTGAGTGAATATCGTACTTCGAAAAATTCATATATTTTTAATCTAGGCGATTGCATGTGATTGACCCGTTGTAAATGGTGCTGAGGATCAGGGTGTGACAACACCAACGAAACTCAGAGATGCTGAATTTGGTTCAGAAATTTATCGTATGTTTGTCTCTGAACAAAGTGATGTGCCAGCTACTATCTTCGCTGCTTTAGACTTGATTGAAAACTTCTTCGAGGGAAAACGTTCCATGAAACAGAAGAAAATTATTTATTTTATTCATTAATCTCCTCTTTCAGCATTGCAAACGGCCCTCTTTAGGGCCAATAAATTTATTTCACGAAGGATCACTTCTCGTTCTTTTCATACTTCTTCATAACAGGCATTAATTCAATAACAGATAACCATATTTTTCCCCTTCCTGATTCGTTTACCTTATCAAAATGTTGACTTACAATTAAGCTTTTTTTAAGTATTAAAAAAAGTACATACATACAGCTCTCATCGAAAATAATTTCACCTTTAAGAGAATTTATATTACCGTCTATGGAACGTATTATGAACGTATTGGAACGCATTATATGCGTTATTATTCTTACTTTTGATAATACGAATTTTCTGTAATTCGAAGTTTTTTTCGATCCCGAAGCACTTCGTATTATCGAAGTTTCACTGTATATTGGTATGAGCTAGGATAGCTGACAGATTGACCGTAAACCTTTTTACCCTTTTCACCTGTGTTACCTGTGGGCATCAGTGTGAAGAAGGCATCCCATACAACTGAAAATACCGCGTATTTGATTAATAATAACGATCTTGAATCGCAACTAATAGAAAATAG
This sequence comes from Andricus grossulariae, assembly GCA_011634705.1. Taxonomy (NCBI): domain Eukaryota; kingdom Metazoa; phylum Arthropoda; class Insecta; order Hymenoptera; family Cynipidae; genus Andricus; species Andricus grossulariae. The sequence goes on along the minus strand of JAABKJ010006104.1, from coordinate 17,514 downwards.
AACTAATAGAAGTATGTATAATTATTAAAGCAAAATTTGATCCTGAAAAACGAAAGATAACATATAACTTCGACATCGAATAAGCAAGGGCATGAGGCAGGTCATTTTTAAAAAATTTGAATAGAATTTGAAGATGCAATCTAAATATGGATTTAAAATGTCAGTTACACAAGAGCGATCCCCATGATTGTCGATTATAGCTTAGTAGCGTTAGGGCATGCTTTACACCAAACTTTCGGCCATATTGCAGGGTAAGGATCTCCAAATGTCACGCAGGTGTCGAGTCAGCTGTTTGATGTTGAAGACACGCTTTCCCCGAAGCTTCTGCCAGTTCAAGACGGTGATCCCATTTCCCTCTTTACACTGGCTGCACAAGCGGCTGCGGTGTTTTGGGTCGTTGTCTTCCTGAAGTATCCATTCTCTATTTCCTTACCCAAACCACTTCTCTGTAGACTTTATCCAAGCCGTTTGATATATTTTAAGCGTCCTTTCAGCATTCAGGTTGCCAGTGAACACGAGCATTACACTAAAACCCAGAGTGAAGACTGTGAACACTACGTTCGACCAGTCGCGTTGGATAGTTTCGTTTGCCCATGCCAGTCGCTTTTCAACGTGCTGCGGTTTCGAAAACGGTTTCAGCACCGTGCTCCTCCATCCATATCCGGTAGATCTCAAACGGCGTTGTACCGTCTGTAGGCTTGTATTTACTCCCTTTATTGACAAAACTTTTTGGGCTTGCCGCAAATTATAGGTGGGGTCTCTGGCGGACCGGTTGGACGCTAGCGTTACGCTACAGCGTAACCATAAAGTAACTCCAAAGCAATCTCGCATTATAACTAATCAAAGAAACAAAGTAAATATCTAATTTGTTGCAATTATAATTGTACGTAAAAATTTACGTTAGAAGGTAATGCCGTAATTGCAATGAGTTATTTTTTTGCGTTAGAAATTAAAAAAACATATTGGCTGTCATTGAAGGTCTGCTAGAGTCGACTTCAAGCGCATCTACTCAGATCTAATCAGATGCGCTCAAGGGGTTAGGGTCAGCCGCCAGGTAAAAAAAACGATTTTTTAAAGATTTTTTTTTCAAGCAGGTTTTAGTACTTATTGACAAATGTTCTACAGTTCGAATAATACACATTACAAGAAGTCACAGTAATTTTTTAAGATAAAAGTATCGATAAACAAGCAAGTTAAAGTTAATCTGCCAGAGGTAAAAAAAAGTGTTTTGCTGTGCGCATCGTAACTCATGACTGGATCATCTGAAACAAAAAAATACAACGGGAATAGTTGAAAAACGATATTCACTTGCACTTGAAGGAAGAATTAAGTCAAAATTTTTAATTTCAAGCAAATGGCGGATGTGTAAACACAACATTTTTCAATAAAAATAAAAATTTTGTGTTTACGCATCCGTCATTTTCTTGAAAATTAAAATTTTGACCTAATTCTTCGTTGAAGTGCAAGGGAATATCATTTTATAACTATTGCCGTTGTATTTTTTATTTTAGATGATTCAGTCATGAGTTACGATGCGCACCGCAAAACACTTTTTTTTTGGAACTCTGGCAGATTAACTATAACTTGCTTGTTTATCGATATTTGTAACTTAAAAAATTACTGTAACTTCTTGTAATGTGTATTATTCGAACTGTAGAACATTTGTCAATAAGTAATAAAACCGGTTATAAAACAAAATTCTTTCTAATCGATTTCAAATGACATAAGTAGTGATGTTTAGTGTCGAAGAATTGTCAATCGATATTATTTGTTGAAATTAAAAACAAATTTTATAAACAAATGCATAGTTTGACCATTTATAGATAGAAGGTAACCGTTTTTCTTTATCATCGTCTTTATATTATATTAGTGGATATTTTAGCGATGTAGACTTGTCATTCGATATTATTTGTTCATTTCACAAATAAATGCATAGCTTGGCAATTTATGGGCAGAAGGTAATTGTTTTTCATTCTTGACGCCTTTACATTATGTATGTGGTGGTGTTCAGTTATAATTCATGGTCATTCTATATTATTTGTTTATTTTATAAACAAATTTTATAAGCAAACTCATAGTTTGTCCATTTATAAACAGAAAGTAATCGTTTTTTTTCTGATTGTCTTCAAATTATATAAGTGATTGTGTTAAGTGGTGAAGACTTCTCGTTTGATATCATTTGTTTATTTGAAGAATAAATTTCATAAATAAATTCATGAAGAAGAAACCTTTATCTCAAGAAATCATCAAAATGCTTAAAATCCCTCATGGGCACTGTGTTTTTCCGGTGATATGTGATATGAGAAGAAATATTTGCTGTTATTTTCTACAAAGTTTAAATGTGTGCGTTGTTTTTCCCGCTGTGTTAGTACAAATAAGAAGTAAATGGTACAATTCAGTAAATACGCAATCTTAATTGTTACTTTATTTTATCAATATATTTTCTTTTCCCACTGTAAGGGATCATACTACACTTGACCGTAAATTTTTATTTCTCCTACGTAAAAACCCATTTCTTTGACAATTTACGATGTTTTTATTTTTTTTTTTTTTAACTTCAATATCCCACTGCATAAGGAAGGCAAGCTATGCTACTGGCAATGAAAAATTTGGATTTCTTACCCTTCGAAACCCAGGGGTATCCAACAGTTTTTTTCAAAGAAACATGTTTAGTCTTTTTTACCACGCCACTGCCTTATGGCGGTAACCTACGCCACTGATATTGCAAAATTCAGATTCACCATATCTCGAAACCCCTAGATACTAATATTCATTTAAAAATATTGCTTCTGAGAATTATTTCCGCCTTTTTAGCTGTTTCGGACCACCATGCAGTATGTTTGTTTTCATTTTTTTTTTTTGGTATCCTAACACTTACCAGTTCACTTATTGACTTAGCTTAGTCACCAGTTGAATCCCAGTTGTAAGAATTAGCATAACCGCCCTTAAGGTAACGATTGATTAGTTGATGCCATTGCTTGAAGACTCAACTATTACTATTACTATTACTATTACTATTACTATTACTATTACTATTGCTATCACAAGACTCAACTATTACTACTACTACTATTACAACTATTACTAACGCTTGATCGGTAGAGAAAAGGTTCTTACTGAGATGTTTTATTTTGTTCGATATATGAAAAAGATTATCAAAATTTGAATGCCATTATTTTGCTTCGGATACTAAGTTTCTATTTGTTTGCAATTTTGTTTCGTTTTTGTTAGTTTGATTCGTTAAATTGTCCAAAATAACTAAAATTCAAAAATGATGTTTTGTTCTGTTGTTTTTACGGCCACGGTTGGCCTTTCCCCACGGAGGGGGTGTTGTAGCAAGACAAAATTTTAGGCATCCTTCTTTAAATTATAATTTGATGTTTAAAGCGACATCTGTTCTCTCGTCACGTGGCACGGCACTCCAAGGGCATATTTAGGTTAATTTTAATAACTAGGATTAATTCGTGAGGTATTTTTATTTGTTATTTATGACCTGGCCTCATCGTTCTTCTCAACGAGGGACAACGAGGGATTTCGGAATTCTATAAGGACCCCGGATCACTTTCCCTATGCTTTAGGAATAAACTTAGTCGCCTTGGAGCGATACCTTGGTCTGCGCCAGTAATCCTTATGAGGGAGGAAGCTCCAACATCCCCTAACACGAGCCCTCCGCTCTACGGCACTGGACCGAGTTTTAGCGTACTTAAAGACTCCCGCGATGAGGATGAGAAGCAGGTCTGTTTTGTCCTAAATTTGTTGTCGTGTGTTTTGCCAATGCGGACACTCGCTCCAGAGTGAGAAGAGATCTTGCTCATTTATCGGAAAGGCTTGGATTCTACTCTGTAGATATTTTGATTTAGCCACAGATTATAAGTTGAGTCGCCTCTGCATCTGCTACCAGACGGGTACATCGATATAGAGACGAACGAGCCACGTTCAAGCGGACCAATCCCTCAGCCGCGCCGAGCAAGAAGTCAATCAGTGTCGCGCTATGGAAACTCGCCTAGAGGAGACGAGACGACCCGCTCGACGACCGGCAAGCCGGGTCCTCTTTCTTTCGACAGCCACATGACAAGAGAAAGTAGCGACTTGCTACCTTCTTTGGTTTTTGCTATCGCGAAGTACCGCATTAATTTCAAATTCATTAAAATCAGTTTAACTTCCTTGTTGAGTTAAGGTCCACTAAAATATATTTTCGAAGCTACGGATCCTCGCGGATCCTCATGTTCAGATGATTGAGCTAAGTTTTCAGAGTATCGTTTTTGTAGTAGTCCACTGCACATGAGAAACCCCTCGAGTCATCAATGTCTATACCCATTTTTTATAGCACCCAATGGCTTAGATTTATTTGTGAGTAAGAATCACGTTCGTGCTAAGAGATTTTCACGAATAGGTTGAACCACACTCAGTATCCCTCGTGAAAAGAAAGACCAACTTAAGACTACAGTGTAGACAGGTATAGGCCTGTCTTAAAGTGATCTTAAACTGATCTTTTCTGGTCTCCAGAAGACCACAGTTCTTTTATCCCAGCCAGCAGTGTAAACCCGCAATATCCCATCATTATTACGGTCATCACGATTCAGGCCCATAACCGTAATCTTTACTGCTTTATGGTACCTTCGTGACGTCACGTACTAAGATGACCCAGCTTCTTTAGGACCTTTAGGTATAGCTAGTCTGTTGATACAGACAGCTATCCTTATTTCAGAGAGAGAGAGAGAGAGAGAGAGAGTGTGGTGTCTATTTCAATACGTTGATACGTGGTTTGAAACTGATCTTGAAGTGGTATTAAATTGATTTTTCTTTTCACGAGGGATATCGTGTTTTTAAGTGTCCGGTCGGTGCATGTGCGCCTGGTGCTCAACTCTCAAATAACGCATTTGATTTTGCAGTAGGAAATTTTCAGGTAATGGGCGTGAGCTGAGTGACGGTAAGTTTCTCGGGGAAATTTATCGTTACAACCTTTGAAATTCAATAGGGCCTATAAAAAAGATGAAAAAATGTGTGGGTGACTCTCTTGAAGGCGTCAGATTCCTACGGCTCACGAATAAAAACCAAATACCCTACTTTAAATACTACGGTAGAACAACTTCCTTGAGTTCACTTCCGTTTCTCGAAATTTGATTTAAGTCGTTCTTTTGCCAAAACAAACCTTTGCACCATGTGATTGATCGGTTATCTTGGGAAATGTGTTCAATTTCATGATTTCATCCTTAGGTTTCTTTTCCAAAATGTAATTCTAAAGGGGTAAATCCAGTGCTGTCATGTGTCGTAATGTTTAAAAAATGCAATATCAGGCAAATATTTCGCCTAACTAGTATGAACATCAGAGCATAAAGTTCTAAACAATCTCCCTAATTCACGCATAGCGCGTTCTTAAGGATTTCTCTTCGAATAAATAATTGATGAGTGAACAACACGAATACCCGATTCGAGCAATTCATCTACCATAATCGCGACGTAAATTGAGTGATCTGATCAGAAAGGATCCTGTGAGGCTTACCGACTTCGGAAATATAAGATTTAAAAAGTTTCTTTACAGCAGTTTGAGCATTTTGGTGGCTAATAGCATACCATTTTACGTACTTTTAAAATGCATCAAATATGACCAAGCTAGATTCTACTCCTCCGATCGAACAAGGAAAAGGGCCATAGAAATCTACTGTCACCAAGTCACACAGCCAATCTGATTTTACAAAATTAAACGCCCCTTCCATTTTTACATCGTGACTTCTAAACCGTTGATACATATCACATGAAATCACATAGTATTTGATTTCCTGATTCATTTCTTTCCAATAGTGAAATTGTCTTAGATAGAGAGTCGCTTCATATACTCCAGGATGCCTAAGCTTTGAATTAACACAATCTATTATTTTGATTGTTAGTTCAGATGGAATAACCACTTGACACGTATTTACTATCAAATCAAACCGAAATAAGACATTTTCTTCTATGACATATCACTTTCTATAACGGGAAGAGCCTACGTGATCAATTATTTCTTTAAAATAAAAATTCCGATGATGTAAATGAGCTAAGTTTCTTAGTTACTTATATACATCTGGTATTTTAGTTAATTTACAACAACTCGGTTCGAGATTTTCATCAATTGTCTCAACACTCAAAACCTTTATCGACAAATGACCCTGTTTTATCTCCTTAAATTGCCCCCTGGGATTCCGACTAAAAAAATCCGCAACAACATTATCACTTCCCTTACAGTACGTTACTTCAAAATCATATTTCAGCAAAACTATACTCCATCGAATGAGTTGCGCATTTAAATAAATTGTTGAGTTTAGTAACGCAAGACCCTTATAATCAGTTTTCTGAAATCTATTTCCGATTGAGTAAATACGTAATTTAGTTACAGAATAAACGATTGCTGCACATTATGCTGACTTCAAGCAGACTTACAAGAGATACAACACGATGGTAATTTTTCTGATCAAGTTGATATAAACTTCCGCTAATATCCAGATTAGATGCGTCTATTTACAACATAAATTGAGCATTTGGTATAAAATGGTTGAGCATAATATTATCCGCGAAATTCTGTTTTAAAGTTTCAAACGCTTTTTTATGTTTCTCAGTCCAAACCCATGGCGTTTTTTCCCGCAATAGTTCTCTAAAAGGATATACCAAGGTTGCATGCCTCACACTGAACTGTTGATAATATGTACATATCCTTTGAAACTGTTGCAACTCGGGTTTTTTTCTTAATTTGGGCAATTTTTTATGACCTCAAGATAATCAATATTAGGTCGAATACCTTGTATTGAAAGTTCCTGCCCAAGAAAATTTATGGATTGTCGAAAAAAAACCTGATTTTTGTATTTTTAGTGTAAAATTATTGTCTTTGGGAATCTGATAAATAGCACTAATTGCTTCAAAATGTTCCCAAACAGTTCCAGAAGTAGCTACCAAACATGACCCAACTTGAGCGAATAAATGCTGAGCCTGCAATCTTCAATCCAAAAGGCATTCGGCAGAATTGATAAAGTTTATAGTTGTACAGGAATGCTGTATATTTACGCGACCCCCTTTCCAATGGTATCTGCCAGTAACCACTGGCCAGGTCTGATGTTGACATATACTTCGTTCCATACAACTTTTGCATCAATTCTTGGATCAAAGGTGGTCATTCATGATCTGATTCGACAATTTTATTGATAAACCTAGCATCCACACAGACTCTAACAGAGCTATCATTTTTAACAACTATTCTGAGTGAATTGCAGTAATAACTATTTGAACTCGCAATAGTACCTGCTGTAATAATTTCTTGAATAGTTTCGTTGACTCGATATCGATACTGCAAAGGAACGGAATATGTTTTCCTCACAAAATTTTGGTGTGGCTTGGTGTTAAGTTTACAATCCAGACGTTTTGCACCGATAGTTTACATGCAATCGCTCGGAAATTGGCCAAGAAAGTACCACCGTCCAACTGGTCTTGATCGTTATTATTAATATATGAATCCCAATAAAATAATAACGAAAACTAGTAAAATTCACCATTAAACAAGAAAAAATCATCGTTAGAAGAATTGTCATTCTCTGTGTTCGCGTAATTGCATGTGTGAACATTAGAGTTAGAAGTATCAAAATTAGAGAAGTGAGTTATGTCATTTGCCGTACGATACTCATCCTCTTGTACATTATTAACTTTATTCTGAATAACATCAATAACTTGTATATAGGTAATGTTTTGATCTTGAGAGATACGCACTCGCTCGGACGAAAGCCGGTCGAACGCGATCAACGACCGCGGAACCGGAGAATCATCGATACTAATGCTATTCCGCTCGTAATCAATTTGATCCCCGTTCCACAGTAACCAATCATTACAAAAAATTATCTGATTCGATAATTTATGTACTACCAAAAAATTCGAAGTTAACTGAATGTCACCGACAGACAATTTTAGTGATATTTGTTTTCTAATCGTGGTCGGCTATTTACCAACAGCATTGAATAAAACAATGTTTGATACCGGGAGTTCAGAGAAGTTTCTATGCAAAGAAAGACATTTATAAAATCCCTCAGAGACACATGTCACTCAACTTCCACTGCCGATCAAAGCTGATGTAGGAACATTAAATATACGAAGAATTAAACGTGGACAAAATGGTATTCTCATTGATTGATCGGTGTTAGAATTCGAATCAGATTCACACTCTGTACTCTGTGCAAGGTCCTTATATTGATAACATAACGTATGGTGCGATGCTGGACCCGAACTCAACACACAAATTATTAGTTTAAACCGTTTTCATTAACGGATGCATAAACTTGACTAACCTGAACTGGTATAGAAGCAGGGGGCAAGCTTATATGAGGCAAATGCGTAATCTCCAAATTTCAATTATCTTCGATTGAACTTAAAGGCATTTGAGACATTTGCATACTTAAAGACTGGACACATACCATCGATGACATACAATTGCACGAACTGATTTGTTGATCATTCACTTTCAAATTTCTTGACTTGACAGGATGTTTACCATTACCGTTATTTTCTATTTGATCTTCATTACGAAACTCGGTCGTTTTTCTGCTATTCTGTGTTTTTTCAATAAAAGTTTAATCTAACTGTGCAAGCGTTTGGGTGATTTTTTTACCATCGGCATAATCAACAGTTACTAACGCTTCGCGTACTCGTAATGGCATTTGCTGTACTACAGATAAATGTAACTCAAACGCTTCCATTTTGGGTTAAAAATATTGAACTTTTTTAATTTGTTTTTAAAAATACGTTTGTAGATTACCTTGAGACGGATCAATGCATTTAGCAGACCAAACTGATTTAATATATACCCGAGTGGTAACGGAAAAGAACTCGTCAAGAAATGCTACAAGAAATGTCTAATATGCAACAAACTCATTTTGTACATTTTCAAACCAAAACTTAGCCCGACCTTCAAGAGAATCGTAAACAATATTTAATTTGTGTTGAACTGGAATTGATTTAATGGCAAAGTGTTTTGTAATGTCTCCAAAAACTTATTTGTATTTCTCGCATCTTCTTTGAATTTCGGCAATTTGATTTCAATATTGAAAGTCTGAAACCCTCGAACGACAGCGTAATACAAACAATACCCAACATCCCCTGTGGTGCATTACGTCTATTATTTAGTAGTCTTTCTAACTCAACTCTTGGTCTTTCATTTTTAGCTACAACAAGCGTAAATTCTGTGTGTAATTGTTCCATATTGGTTTGTCTAATATTGTCTGTCTTATTAGTAATTTCAATTGAAAGATTTCTACGTGAAAAATATTCAATTGCTCGTGATTTTGATTGTCGTTTACGTTCTTCTAAACCTGCATACAATGCTTCACCACGAGACCGAGTAGTTATTGGTGTTGACTATGAGTTAGACATAGGCACTAATTGTTACAATCATTCACTTTTATACCCATAATACAGCTTTTCTAGTACGTAGAATCCAAAGGTTGAGGCTGTCATATAAATAGACATTTTCAAAACCAGCCGTTTCATTATCGTAGCACATTACCGGCTTAGTTGCAGCTGCCCGCATCTGTTTTGACAACGTACCTTCTGTGCCAGTCAAATTCACTATAGAAATGGGAGTCGCCGATGGATCCCACTTATCTTTTCATTAGCCAATCTGAACATGTATAGTGACCCCACCAATGTACATTGAATCTTCCAGTTTCACCTCCTCCGAACTTCGTCATTTTCATTTTCTCAAACATCACAGTTTGATATTTTAAATTGTTCACTATCGGTCTCGGAACTCGTCGTCCGAGCCGATCAATCGGTGTTTGTCAAATTATAGATGTTTTCAAGATATAGCGTTCGTAACTCCGTTTCAATTTGAATCACTTGTATTATTTGTGTCTGTGTAAATATATAAAGGTTCAAAAAATACCCAAAAATATTTATTACAACAACAAAAAAACATTTTCGCCCTTCGGAGTCGCGGATGTTTTATATCGGTCGGCAAACACAATCGCGCCATGTCGCTTAAAACATTGTGCCAGTTTCCGTTAAAAATTGTGACAATTTAATTTAAATATTGTGCCGTTACGCAACCGTGTAAGATTGGCAATAAAAAGCAACAGTGAAGTGACTCTTAGCTCGGGACAGTGCACACAAAATCAGTGAAAGTTTTAGTGAGTTAAGATGCATTTACAGATCACAGCAGTGATCATTCAACATAAAGCCAAGCAGTAGATTTCGGGCAATCTTCAGAAATCAACGAAATATTTGAGATTTTAGTGACTTTAACATATATTTATGGCCCAGCGGAAAGTTCCTCGGCACAAATCGTCAGGAAAAGTCAGAAATGCCATAAAACCTATTCCCTTTTATATTAACCAGGTTATTCATATTATTTATTTACATTTACTTAGCCATATTTTCTTTTTACTTATATTTAATTATTAATATTTATATATCAAGTGACTCTGAAGGTGAGACTGCAAATTTTGTCCGTTTTGACGTATCTCGTTCTCTTTACGAGATACATTATATTTATCCTAATTTGAAATTTTTTAGGAAAACTTTTAGGTATCTGAAATAGTTGAAACCCGTAGATTTTGAATTTATAACTTTTGAATCTGCATTGCATAATTGAAAACAATTTATTTTCAATTTTCAAAACTTTTGGGTTGGCCTACCTGCGGTCCTAGCCGATGAGCTGCCTAATAGGATGTGAATTAGTATATCTTCAGAGATAGTCAGACTCGTCAGGAATGGTCAGGATGTTCACGAATCGTCAGAACTTCTGACCATTTGTGACGATTCCTGATTTTTTTAAAGTAGGGCACAGCTTCTTTATCGGAGACTTCGATATATCTTAGACATTTCAACTTCAATTTGTAGATTCAGCGACATTTATCATAAAACGAGAGCATCGCAGCTCAGAAATCCAGCAGCATGAACATCTGAGATTTCATCTTGCATGTGTGGTCCAGCTGAGAGAACCAGCGATCAACGATCATCGCAGCTTCTATGCGCGATCCAGGCGGATTCGGGCTTTCAACTACATCAAATTTTCGCAGCATTCATCTTCGTAAACTGAGTAGCAGCAAATCCAGACTTTATCGCACATTGCTAGCAGAGAAGTCACGAGTAAGTTGGTTAATTACTGCTGAAACTGACATAGAGACTCTCGATTCAGGAGCTCGATCCAAAGATAAGCATAATCCTCTACAAAAGGAGTTTGATAAATGTCAAGAAGAATTAGATAAACTTTCTTTCGGCAATCCAGAAGAGGAAGCAATTAGTGACGAGAGAAGATCAGATTATGAGAATAGATTGTACCTTATTTCCGGAAGAGTAAAAACTTTAATAAAAAGGGGGAGACATATCTCTCCGGCAGCATTAGCAATAAGAAATTCTAATAGAACAGTCGATCCTAACAGTAGCGGTAATGCAAACAACGAAATGTCAGATAGCGTTTCGGGAGACACTTTGAGAAAAAATGCAGATAATGCCTATTATAGAAGTGTTGACGTTAGGACACAAAAAATTCAAATTATCGCGCTCCTAGAGGTAAAGTACCTCATTTGAAAATTCCAACTTTTTCTGGTAATCTTGATATATGGCTAGGATTTTGTCATGCATTTAATTACATGATTCACAATAATCAATATATTCCGATTATTTAAAAATTCCTATATCTTAAAGGTTGCGTTACAGGTGATGCAGCGAATATAATTGCGTCTCTTGAAACTACTATCGAAAATACAGGGTAGCTTGGGAACTTTTAACTGGTCGATATCGCAATAAAAAGTTCATTATTTATAGCCATCTAAAGGCTTTTCTCGAATTACCATGTATATGAAAAGAATTTTCCATTCACGTATTATATGATTCAATTCAAAAACACGTTAGAGTTCTTCGCGCACTGTCCGTTGAAGTAGATAGGTGGGAGACAATGCTTAATCATTTAATCAAGAGCAAATTAAATAATTACACGATTTAAAAATGGAAGGAATCTATCTGTGATATAGAAAAGCCTACTATTTTACACATTTTAAAATCTTTAGAACGCCGCTTCCAGATTTAAGAGACAAGGGGAGCCACAAATCAAGTTAATTTTTCAAAAGCTTCACATTTTAAAAACGGCTCTCATTCGCGTCAGAATTCGCGTCATCCGTTCATGGGCGTTGCTACATCAACAATTCTGAATGCAAATGACTCAAAGTCGAAACATTTTTCAAAAATTTCATCCTACATTTGTAAGGGGAGCATGGCATTTATTTATGCAGCAAATTTTCAAGTTTATCTCCCAAAGAAAGGCACAATGCAGCTCGAAAAGTCTCTCTTTGCATTAACTGTTTACGAGGAAATCATCACCCAAAAAATTACTTATCAGGCGGGTGTCGTAAATGCGAAAAAGGCATAATTTCCTTTTACATTTAATCAGCTAGGTCCAGACGCGACAAATTAAGTAAATAATTAAATACAGCACAGTAAATCAACTCAATCTATTCAGGAAACTCCTGCCTCTGTTCGTAATTATCAACTTTTGATACCCTCAGAAGTAGTTTTAGCCACTGCTATCGTTGACGTTATAGATAAGCAAGCCAAATCACATTCGTCTCGTATAATGCTAGATTCAGCTTTTTAGCCTCACGCCGTTACCGAAAAATTTGCAAATAAGATCGGGCTGAACAGCGATGGCTACCATTAAACCGCAACATAATAATTTACATCATCATCTTTCGTTATTTGTTGTTAAAAACATAGGTAATACCATGTCCACATTACCTATTGATAGTAGTTCATTTGAAATATCACCAGATCTCTTTCTCGCATACCCAGGATTTCAAAATGCAACAGAAGTTGATATGATTCTAGGCGCACGATAGTTCTATCACTTTTTCCGTCAAGGTCAAATTCCAATCACAAGTCACCCTGCATTTTTTCAGGAAACAGAACTCGGCTGGGTAGTAGCAGGATGTTTCCATCAAACACTTACAAAACATGCGAAAGTGTATTGCAATTTTACAAAATTTTATTCATCTTTTTTATGGGAGTTAGATTCAAGTCCAACAGCTTCCATGCTCTCCGCAGAAGGAAGGGATTGTGAGCCTAATTTCGTTAAAAACACCAAACGGGATGAGTCAGGTCGTTACACGGCTCATTTACCTTTCAACGAAAACAAAATCAAAATCGGTGAATCACGCCAAACAGCTTTTAATTGATTTCATTCTCTTGAAGCGAAATTTGGAAAGGATCCAATTCTTAAAAATTAGTATCTTGAATGCTTACAAAGCTAACTTAACGAGAAACACATGACGCTTTTAAAAAACGATGAATCGTCAGATCGCGGATTTTTTCTTCCACACATGTTTTTTCGCTCTCACAGCTGACATAGAGCAGATGTATAGATAAATTCAAATATCTAACGAAGACAGATTATTTCAAAAAATTATGTGACACGAAACTCCTGACGATCCAATTAAAATATACACATTAAGTACGTTAACCTTTGCTACTGCATCCGCACCTTTTCTCGTGATTCGTACGCTTCGTTAATTAGCAGAAGATGGAAGTGAAAATTATTCAACCGCATCAGCTATTATAAAACGCGATTTGTATGTCTATGACTTTCTAACGATTCGCGAAATTCACACATGTCGTTAGGCCCCACATACACTATTACAACTCTTGGACTTTTTTGGAATCCAAGCACTAATTCAATTAATTACACATTCAATATCACCAGCCAGTAATTTTATCTGCAAAAATAATAATTCAAGATCTTTGGAAAGCTAAACTTTCATGGGATTAGACAGTTCCTCCGGATTTATGAAAAATTCGGGTAAATTATCGCAATCAATTACCTCTTTTAAATCACCTTGAATTCAAAAGGTACATTACCGTTTCAAATCAAACCGAAATTCAATTTCACGGTTTTTGCGATGCCAGTGAAAAGGCATATGGAGAATACATATATCTCCGCTCCAATGATAATGAGGGAAAACATCACACATCGCTCGTTTGTTCCAAGTCACGAATAGCCGCATTCTTGTTAGCGAAAGTATACATACGCACCATTCAATCGCTTAACGTAAAAGTTGATAAACTTCAATTTTAGACAGATTCTACACTTACGCTTACATGGATAAATATCCCATCTTACACACTAATGATATTTGAAGCCAATCGCTCTGCAGAAATTCAATCTTCAACAGAACCACAAGACTGAATACACGGTCCTACACGCGACAACCCTACAGATCTCATTTCTCGAGGTCAAACTCCACATGAATTTCTATACAATACATTTTGGCAAAATGGGCCAGACTGACTCTGTGAAAAAGAAGACACTTGGCCTGAATTACAATTCCACACTGGAGATGATCCAGGAAAACGTATAAATTCTGGGGTACAATCTTTTAAACTCATAGTTTCGAAGAAGTTGAATATATTAGAGAAATATTCTTCACTTCGAACCCTGCATAACGTACTCGCTTATTGTTTGCATTTTATTCATAACATACGAAACAGGGACAAACTCATTGGTACATTGTCAGAAGCCGAACTTCATGCTTCACATCTTGAAATTCTAAAACTCGCAAAAATGTATGCCTTTTCAAAAGAGATACATCTTCTTAAAAATCATGAAAATTTCAACCGAAAAAGTAGTTTACTCTCGCTCAATCCATTTCTGGATAAGGGTATCATCAAAGTCGGTGGTCGACTTGCAAATTCAAAAATCGCAGAAAATAAAAAAAAAACCTATTGTCTTACCGCGGAACCATCACATTACAAAACTTATGATTCGCGAAGAACATGTTAGAAAATTGCATGCAGGTACTCAAGCTACTTTGTATGGCGTTCTCGAATTGTATTGGCCAATTGACGGAAAAAATGTCACACGACACATTATTCGTCAATGCATCACCTGTTTCAAAGCAAAACCACATGGTGTCGAGTATAATATGGAAAACCTCCTAGAAAATCGATTAGTTTCAACCTGGCCATTTTTGAATGTAAGAACTGATTATTGTGGACCTTTTTATGTTAAAGAAAAGCATTCCAGAAACCACAACAAGGTAAAGGCCTATGTCTCAATTTTTGTTTGTTTCGCGACTACAGCTATCCATCTCGAGTTGGTTAGCGACCTGACTACTGAAGCGTTTATCGGTTGTCTAAAAAGGTTTTTTGCCCGCCGAGGAAAATCCAAAAATATTTATTCGGACAATGATATCAATTTTCTTGGAGCACGTAATGAATTTAAAGCACTCTATGTCTGTATTCAATCAGCGGAACAAGATCCTGCGGTTTAGAACTTCGTATCAGAAAAAAAAAACATACGTGGTATTTCATCTCCCGCGATCTCCGCATTTTGGCGGGTTTTGTGAAGATGCCGTAAAATCTTTTAATCACCACTTGTTGAGCAATGTGGGAATCACTTTATTAACACAAGAACAATTTGAAACTTATGTGATAGAAGTTGAAGCAATCCTTAATTCTCGTCCCCTTTCACCACTTTCTTCGGATCCAAATGATCTCCTTCCACTGAATCCTGGTAATTTCCTCATTGGTAGTCCTTTAACCAGCTTTCCATAGCAAGACCTGCGTCACAACCTACAAGGGTGATTATCATCTTGGCACCATGAAAAATTTATGAGGCACCATTTTAGATCTGGGCAGTATAAGGAATACGTGAATCAATTGATGAATCGCAGCAAGTGGCATTGATCCTCTTCACAAGATTCCAATCGAGTGGGCTCACTTGAGGTTCGGAAAGAAGACAATCTTCCATCCATGAGTTGGAAATTAGATCGGATGTTTTACCCGTACCCAAGGGAAGATAAAATTTTACGAGTGGTATTAGTGCGCACAAGCACAGGTACCTACAAACTTAACGTATCACGTTTGTGCCCGCTTCTGAGTTCACCATCTAACGATAATAATTAGATGATGTCCAATGTATATAATTTGAAACAATTATTTTATGTGTCTGTAAATATTCACCTTATTAATTTATTTATATATTATCAAGCATACAGATTGGTTTTTTGAGATTATGTTCTACTTTGTTCCTACACTTGTAAGTCAACTGTAAATCTTTCTGAAATCGATGTTGAACGATGTTCGTTCAAATGGGCCAGCTTTATGTTGCGTCTTAAGCAAATTGAAATTAAAATTTGTTACTTTATGTTTCCTTTTTCTTTCAAATATTATTCGTATGATAGCTTCGGCTTGTTTACCGTCTACAAGAATTTTTTTAGAAAGCTTCGACACTGCAATTATGTTATGATAATAAATTTCAGAATAAGCAGCTTTACTTCAGTAAAGGTCCTTTCGGTTACTTCAGTATTCAAAACTGCAATTATGATATAATTATAAATTGAGGGTCAGGCAGCTTTACTTTAGTGAAAGGTTCTTCTTCCAATCACTACAGTATTCAAATTGTAAGTCTTTTGTAGTATGTAAAATCCAGAAGTTAAGGCTGTCATACAATTAGACAATTTAAAAAATGCTTGTTTTATTATCGTAGCAAATTACCGGGTTGGTTGCAACCCCACCCATGTACACTGAATCTTTCAGTTTCGCCACCTCCGAACTTCGTTACTTGTCATTTTCATTTTCTCAAAAATTATATTTTCATATTTTAAATTGTTCAATATCGGTCTCGGAACTTGTCGTCCAAACCGATCTTTCGGTTTCGTCAAACTATAGATCTTTTCAAAATATACCGTTCCTAACTCCGTTTACATTTGAATCACTTGTATTATTTGTGTGTGTAAATATTTAAAGGTTAAACAAATACCTAAAAATATGTATTACAAAAACAACCAACATTTCAACAAACAATATTTATGATCCCTGAGGTATTCGTCAAGTTGGGTTGGGATTAGAATAAACGCCACGCTGTAAAGACACTTATAGTCAGCGGTTTTGTTACAACTTTAAGAACTCACCCATGTACACTTGAAAGTAATTGTACCAAAGAATTTACATTCTAAAACTTGGTGGTGAGACTCAAAATTGTTACGTGGCGCAGGTTACAATTTACTTTTAAGAACATCAAACACTTCTAGTCGACGTTGCAGTGTCAGATTAATAAATGAAAGAGTCACTGGATGCTCTCTCGCAATGACCCCTAGTTTCCTCTCTCTCTCTAAAATCGCCTAATATCACCTGACTTCTTAATCAATACATGGTTCTTTTGTTGAGCAGGCTCGAACCCGTTTTCTGCTCTGCTCAGTTTCAATCACGGAGTAGGCGAGTGTAGCCACTTTTCGGTGGTTGCAAAAATTAAAATCAATTGTGCTTATTTTCGAGACAATTCAAGTATTTGTGTCTTTTAATTCAAAGTCTGTGTTCCTTTAAGTTTCTATTGCTTGTGCAGTGATTTCCCGACTCGATCGTCTTCTGGTGTCGCGGGAAGTGACGAGTTGGATGACGTATTACCTCCGGTTGCGTCGGGATCGATTGTTAAGTGAACGATCGTGGTCGTAGCTTCCGGAGGCTACATCTGTGCCAATTTTCCAAAACAACCAAAACCTTTTTTTGGGC